>BMAO01005351.1:0-70504 GCA_019973975.1 Trichonephila clavata
TGAAGTTACGTATTGTTGTTTGAACTCATGACATGCCGACTAAAACCGTATCAGGACTAGTCTACAACGGGCCATGAATCGAGTGAACGTTTTCACATCACACATAAAGCTGCTTGAGGGATATTATGATATACCGTACTTGAACTAAGATCAAGTGAAGAGGATAACACCTGAGCTGGCACACTCTCCTTTTCTAACTACCATACCGCACCAACGAGATGTTTAATTCTCGACAGGATTAACGAACAACGCCCTCTCTACGCAGCACGTCTTCAACAGCACTGCAGAGAATTTAAAAGGAAATAGAATACATTTTTCATGGAAATAAGCTAAGCATTTAATACTATATTTAATTCAACAATTTAATAAAATCTATTCAGTTCTGAATTTCAGATTTCGTAAGAAATTATATCATTTATACTTTGAATATGCTGAAGCTGTAGATTATTTGAATAGAATTAAGATGTCTTTGATAATCATGATTAATTAGTGTTCTAGTTTGAAATAGTTTAATGAATCGAATAAATTCAGATTAAAATCAATTTGATAATAAATTAACTTGTTAATTCCTTATAGTCTAACATATTCCCCTATGTGACGTACAGTCTTATTTAGCATTCATCTGGATCTGGGTAAGCAGAGAATTTAAGCTCAGCATTCTTTAAATTCATATTTAATTAATAATGCAAATGGTTTATGAAAGAACATAAAAATAAAGCGAACATTAAAATATATATGTTAAAATTCGTTCCAGATTATTTAATATTTTCTTGTTTCTGATACAAAGCAACACATTAAAATATATTTTTTTTGTTTATTTATATGTAACCAATTCAAACACAGTGTTAGTTTAAATTTACCATCAGTTAAAAACATTTGTAATAAAGTAAAGGAAACAAAATAGAAAACAACCATTTGTTTTTTTTGTTATGTTTAAAAAAGTATATCAGACATGGCTGACGTATATTTTTAATTCACTCGACTTTCCCTTTTTTTTCCTAACGAATCTCTTTCTCCATTGTACTAGTTCTTACACAACTTACACAAAGCCTAAGCCAAATTCAGTTCCATTTACATGTAAATGAAATTTATTCCATCCAAAAAGAAGAAAACTACAATGTACCTTATTTGAAATTCTAATTTTCTTAAAATGTTTTTGTGGATGTAGTTGCTATTTTCCCCATTTTCTGATATTGGAATTTCCTGATATAAGTGTTCATGTGCGTAATTTTAATATTGATAATTTTGAAAGATATTACCTTTAATGAATATTTAATATTTGTAAGTTATAACTGTTTTTCACAAAACTGTGCAAAGAAAATTAAATATTCTACATCCAAAAGTTACATGGAATATATGAAACATTAGTTTTTAAACAACTTAACTATTAGACTTTATGTCGTAATTTCAAAAGAAACGTTGGTTTTCTTAATATTAGTTAAACCATCAGATAGTGGGAAGATTTAAAAAGCAATAGCATTAGTTCATCTTTACTAGCTAAGTAAATAGTTCTTTTAATCTTTTAGTATGCTGTTTACTATTTTCTATGAATATTTTGATCAAAAGAAAATAAATGTATGGTTAATTACCAAATTATATTGATTTATTAAAGAGTACATCATTTTTACTTAAAATGGAGAATATTGTTGCTTAGAATCTGAAAAGATATCTATAAAATATTATTAGTATTAAAAGATTTTATACTTTAAAATTTTAAGATAAAGAGACAACAATACATTAAAATACTTTATTTTATTTTCCATTAACTCATTGTTGAAACCAAGTTTTCCAGGTAGATTATATTTGTAGTTTAATATATTGTATTAATAGTTTGGTTGATTGTACATGGCGATTTTATACAGTATACCCCGTTACACGATTGGTGAGGGAACTGAGCGATAAACACATAAGTCGCGATATGATAATTGCTTATAAATCCAAACAAATCATTTTTAATTGAGAGTTAGCCAGATAAATAAGAAAAAATAATAACCTAGAGAAAAAAATATTTAGTAAAATCTTAGATACCATAAATACAAAATAAAACTAAACCGGAATTTTTTTGATGTAGAAAGAAGATTTTATAAAATCTTAAGAATTAGTCTGACTGATCAAATAATTTCTTTCTTCCTCAAAATTTCTCTAATACACTTATTCTTGTTTTGTTGAAAATGCCTGTTGGAATCTATATTAGAAATGTAACCTTTTTCAAATAAACTGAGTCCTCCATTTTGATTAGCTGAGTTTATTTAAGACCTGCTCTTTAATGACGGTTTTGCTCATGCATTTCTATGAGTTCAAATTGTAATACGCTCCTGATTGTGGAAATACACAGTTTTTGAACATCACTGGCTATCCAGCAATTTATTTGCCTGAACGATTGACAACTCTTCATCACGTTTCAATTTCCCACTTACTGTTCCGCTTTTTCAAACATAAGACGAACCAACGAGATCTGAAAATCGCTCAACCTGACGATCTGAACGGGTATAATCTTGAAGTACAGCTGTACTATTTTTACAAAATCAACACCTTCTTAAATTATTTAGATTCCACGTCGAAGACGTGAAGAGAAAGAAAACTGCCTTAAAGGCAAGAAAATTATGGGAAAAATTAAATCGGAAACAACTAGAGAGTTTGAAAACTCAGTTTGGTTTGGTGTGTTAGTGGCATTAGAGAATTGCGGCAAAAGATAATGATTACGACAGAGTATTGTGTCCTTGTGAAATGAGAGCAAATAACAAATGAAATTATAGAGAAATGCCATTCTAACTTTGGTGAGACGCGATTATGTAATGTGGATACTTTGTCAGCATTATATGAGATGAAAATTTTCGGTACTTGAATAATTTTCTGCTTAATGTTTTATTAACTGGAACGTAAAATGATTATTGAAATTGCACTGTACTTGATAGATTGTTTGTGATACGTCATCACGTTTTCTGAGAAATACTGTATCAACAACAGAAATATGTAAATACTGGTTATTGCATTTCGAAAAGGTATTTATAATAAATTACGTTTGAAAGAAAAAGATCTGCACCAGCAAATTAAGATATGATTTATTAATTTCATCCAAGATCGTTCGAAAGTGTAATTAGCAAAAAGGAGTTCTGGATCGGTAATAAAATCCGCACCGACTCAAAGAGACTATCGCATCAATCAGGGAATGTCTTCTAGGCAATTGTATAAAATCATTCAAACGTTTTTGAAGTTGAAAAAGATATTTAAACCTAAAGTTCATCTTCTTTTGCCAGTATATATAGGAGATAAACAAATGTAGAAAATGGTGGCGAAAACATTGAATCGCTGAAAGTTTGAAATTTGTGGTAAAGATGACAGATATGATTATATTTATGACTGTAATACAGTGTTTCTAAACACTGGGGTGCCCCTAGGAGAGATGTTATAATTCAACCTGAGGGCAATGAACACATATTGAAGGTCAAAATAAAATATTAAAATTCTTTTGAAGATCAAACAAAATACATTCTGAGATAACTGTACCATGGTTATTTACAATGATATACTTATAAATATTGTATATTATATCATTGTATTATGTATTTGATTATTAATCACCTGTATTGCGAGAGAATACTAATATCATTAGACTCGGGTTGCTTATACAAAATGAGGTAACACACCACCGCGGATAATTTGTACATTATGTCGCGTTTGCACTGTAGCTGATCAACAAAGTACATTATTATGGAATTCATCACATACTATTGGTATTGAGGTGCTGAGAGAATATTAGCAGATAGAAAATTGGGTCACAAACATTAAAAGTTGAGAAGCCAGCTGCATTGGTGTTGAAACCATTCTGTTGCTTTGTAACTGACAGATGGAAGCGATGGTATGTGGATAGTTTCTCAGTTTGTACAAAAGTTCGCCAGGCGATTCCATGACATGGTGAGTTTGTTACTGGCGGTGAACTAATGAATAAAAGCCCCAAGTAAAGACAAGACCACCTAAGATCAGCAGAATATTTAAAATTCAATTTTTGAAGAATAAATTTCGGCCTTATATGTAAAGAAAATTGATAAATTTAAGCTTCAAAGGGACAAAGCTTCCAGTCACACGTTTAAGTCAACAACCATTTATTAGCAAAAAAATAATCAGAAACATGAAAAAAATGCATCCCATTTGATAAAATACCTGTAAAATCCCTTGACACTTTTCCAAAGGACTTCTGTGCTTTTGATTTAGTAACTGGCTCAGAAATGGTTCCTATGAACACTCATTATTTTGTTCTTTAAAATTGTTTAAGAGTAAAATGAAGTAAACGACATGACAGTACTTAGAAAATAGCTATATCTTATGAAACGTTAGAGCTAATAGGAAGAATTTACAGCCAGATAAAAGTCGCTATAAAAATACGCATTTATAGATAAAAATTAACTATCAAAATCTTTTCCAAAGAGGCTGAACATCTTCAGGGGACAGAAAGTCACACATAAAATAATGTCTTGATTGAGATGAAATCTTGTCGCTTAAGAATTGTAATCAAGGGCGTCGGCGGATTGTTTAGCACACATCAACCACTAGCTTATTTTCCAAAAGTACAGACTTAAATAACAAAGACACATCCTGTATAAATAAGTAATATATGTATCCACAGCAATATCCTGTATCATCATATGATATTACTGTGTCAGAAAGGTATTTGCATCATCAAAATTGCTGCATTATTTTATTATAAAAATAATAAACCTTGATTTTCCATCCGTGATATGTAAATTGTATCGTGTGTAACTGGAAGCAGCTGGTTATTGGCAGTTTTCGTGCTGTCAGAAGGAAAATAATCTTAGGTTTATGGACACATTTTTACCAAAATGTATTGAAACATGTCACGTACGTTGTTTTCCGGTAGAACTTCAGAAAATTAGTCCAATAGAAAAGCGAAACTCTGCAGAACTTAAAAATGGCAACCCCAGAAGATGTGGATTCAAGCGCATGACCGAATGTCAATAAAACCATGATATTAATTAGCCAAATGAATAATTAATATTGTTAATTTATTTCTTCACTGAGGCTTCCTGTTATGATGACGGTTTGCAACCAAAATGAAAACGAACCTATATATTAATCCTTCTGTAATTAATTACTAAATTTTTAGACCAACACATATAATTGGCCTAAGAGATTGTTTAAAAACTTTTAAAACATTTTACGATAATTTTTTTTATCATAGGTTGTCTCTAAATGCTTTTTTACATAAAATCCGTCATTAATTATTTAATATATTTGGTGGCAATAAAGCATAATATTGAACTATCTTGTCTAAATGTTATACATAATTTTTAATATTTTTCTGGTTTTGAACACCATTAGATAAGTAGAACGATGATTCAAAATTAAGATTATAGTGGCTTTATAATATATGATTTGGAGTTGTATTTTTGATATAAATAAATGATTCGAACTTCCTTTTGAAGGAAGTGGCAAAAAATCGCTTGTAGTTTTGAATTTAAATTTATTCAGACGAAGATACTAATGACCTTAAAAACTTTAGATTTCAATTCCGTTTAATATTTTATTATTTCAGAATAAAGGAGGTCGACAATATTTTTTTCTCCTCTGGGAAATATTTCTAGAAAACAAAATAATTTTATATAAATTTTTGAAAAAAAGTTGAATAAAATTTTATATCCTATATATTTTGAATAAATTTAGTAGTCTTATAATAATGTTGAACTTTTAAAATTTTTATAACACGTAATTTTGAATTGTTTTTACTTAAAGATGACATGAATTTATTTTGATAAACATGTTGGAGTGGAGCTTTTGTTAAAAACTTTTCTGAAATTAGCCATGCTTATGAATACATTTTAACTCCATAATTCCTTTTAGGTCATTAATTCAAATAATGATGGTTTTACCAGGGAAAATTTTAAACTTAATACTTGTAACTTGATGATTATTCTGTTTAAGACCAGATCACGATAACAATTTAGAGTTTTTCATATTAATTAACTAAATAATAAAGCACAAATCATATGGAGATAAGATTTTTTTCCATCATCATTCAATCATTCAATCATTTCAAAACAAAATATTTATTATCGAAATCAAGATTTTGCTGAAAGAAAAGAAATGTCAGTTTAATATCATACATTTAAGAAACTAATTTTACAATACAAAAAATAATTCATCCAAAGTACTCTTTTATGAGTCAAATAATAGATTATAAAACAATTAAAGAATAAAATAGAAAATATCGAAGAGTCTTTGTTATATATGTATAAATATTAATACAAATTTTGAAAATTTATTAAATTTTGAACTGAATGCAATTATATTTTTACTCCTAAGAAGAATAAGAAGATTAAATTGAACTGAAGAAAGAAAATTACAGTTCTAAGAACTAAGAAAAGATTATTTATTCTATTATATTTTTGTTTAAGGAGCTAATTTAGAGAGATACAATTTCTAAATTATCAATGACATGAAATAAAGGAAGTATAATGCTGAATAAAGAAATAATAAATGGAAGATTTCGCGTTACAAAAGCATTTCGGGAAAGAGATGAGGTCTCACCGTTTTGACAATTTTGGATTTATTTTTCATTACGATGAAATAAATATATTTCTTTATTTTTGAGGATTCTGCTCCGGTATCTTTCTGTAATGTTTCCATGGTATAAAAAATGATTTATTAGGATGGAATACTTCCATTTTTGTTTATTTTTTGTCTAAAGCTGTCATCTGATATTAAAGGAGAAATTTTGTAGAAATTATTGTATATTTTGATACCATTTTTAAAAGCAACTTCCACTTATAGGTTACTTTAAGATACTAAGAGGAGATGAAAAATTCACGCTTTGTCATCACTTTCAAATTAAACAGATTAATACGAAAAGTAAAACTTTACCAGAAACAGAATTTGTTGTAATCAAACATGCCAAACAGGAAAATGTTTGAGAATAATGGTTGATTTTAATGATGACATGTTTATCTTCCTCTGACCTATAAAGTACCAAAGCAGTCTAAGAAAATTAAAAATTAGAATGATATGTATTTATTAAATGATTCAAGAAACGGAAACGAGTAAAAGAGTTTAAAAAGAAAACGTAATTTATTTCTAAATCGGGAAAATTTCTTAAAATACATAAGAAAGAAAGGTTTTAGATCTTTACTCCTTTAACTGGTTTACTGCATTGGCTACTATGTTTATCGCTAACTGTTTGCCCACTTTTCCTATCTTTATTTTTAATACTTTTAATTTTATAGGAGATTATTATAGTGTTTAAGAGATGCAGTTGTCTATATAGAATTAGACATTTTTCTTATCCAGGATTTTCTTAGTGTTAGAGGCTGGAATTTTTTGCGGAAGGCACGAATATAGATTTTGGTACATGATGGCGAACAGGGATTGGCAGACACAAAATCTGTTGCTTGAGGAAAAAGGAAAATTGTTATTAACTAAAAGGTTGATATATTTGCTCCATTGAAATGTAAGACAGGTGGCATGAATCGCTTCAAATTTTATTTTCAGGATGAGAATCTGTTTTGTGATGATGATATATTGAAATTGTTTTGTGGAATTTTTAAGATATATGAACACTCTTTTATAGAATGCAGAGTGTACTTTAAAAGCAACATGAGAATAGGTTCCCAATAACAGTAAAAGGAGTGGGAAAATTTGAAATTGGAATTAAAGAAAATCTTCTTTCAGATTCTTTAAGCATTATATTTAGTTATGCAACAAAATGTGCCATTTCAAATATTTAGGGGGAATAATCGCTTATGATATGCACCACTTTCACAATTTTTATTCTATATTTTGATGATTAATGAATAGATTTTATAAAGGTTAATATTTAATAATAACCATTACAGAAAATATTTAATTTGTTGCAAAATGTTGTAAATTAAAATTTTTAGCTTTTACATTTTAAACTCTAAGGTTTTTAAGAGGTTCTTTTCTTCAAAATTTTTCCTAAAATTTTATAATATACTACATAAATCAGTATGGTTTTTGTGGTTGATGTTATGTATTTAATTTTTATAATTTTTATAAGAACTCACAATTCCAAAACATTAATTTTGATTTTGAATTTTTAGAAAAGAATAAACATGTTAGAGCTTAATTCATGGAATAGGTTTTATACAAACATATGATTTCAGAACATGAGAATTTCAAACCATATTTAATTTATCAAAATCCTTAGGTTTGAATAAACAGTATATAAAAATTGAACATATAGAGAAATAGAGTTTGAAGTTTAATTCCATGAAGGTATGATATAATATTCAATATATAGTTCAGTTTATGAAATGTTAATTAGTATTTTGTCAACCGGCTTACCATAAAAATTGCACATATAGAACAATTAAATTATATACTGCCAAAATGAGTAGGAAAAATGAATAAAGGATCACATTTCATAAAACTTGACTTAATAATTATAAAAATAACACACAACTTCAGAGCTTAATTTATGTTCAGAGTTTTTAATAACAATATGTAAAGGTGATAATGGCGTTTGTTTTTATTCCAAGATTTTGTTTCAATGTTAAATGTTGTGTAATGAATAAACAAATCAAAGAACAATGTGAGGTAAAATATATCAAAATCTAAGAACTGAGTATGTGATTGCTTAAAATAACATTCCAAATATTTTAATATCAAAAGTGTGGTTGATCCGCACTAGTGGGATATATATATATATCACAATAAAACAAATATATAAAATATATTTTCTATTTTGCGAATACATTTTAATTATCTATATCAAAATGATTTAGTATTTGCGTTGGAGAACTGTTTTGAAGTTTTAATTTTATCTATACTATTATCATAAGAACACGCACAACTTTAAATCTTAACCAACTGACGATCTTAAAGTAAATAATTCTCAAACTAGAAGCATATGAATACACAATTTTCTTAAATGATTGTATTTACTGTATATATTAATCTATTGAGGTGCATTAGAAAATAATTAGTTCATTTTCATCAGGTTTTTCTAGCAAATAATCTGAATGGCTTAGTAAGGTTGTTTAGCATCAAACATTGTCTATTACTAATTGAAAATGCAGGTGCTTTGTACTAGTAGGTATTATTTATAAAGATTCATATCAAATAATAATAAAATTTTTCTGACCATAATGACTTAGGCAAATTATATCGTCTTAAAGGGTTAAACAGATTTAAAGTAGATGAAATTGAATAGTGTAGAGAAATTAAGAATACTGATTAAATAATAAATAACTAAAATTATTTTAGTTAATATTAATAAGTCCTCGGCAATAAACAAGTAAAAACTCACTTTCTAATGATTTATATTGTTTCTTTGTTATTTTTACTTTAAAAATATATTTACTTTAATGAAAAGGAATAATCAAAACGGATAAACCTGAAATAAAGCTTTCATTATAACGTGATCTTAGGCAGTATTCTATTAATACCCAAAAGAAATGAAAGAATTTCCTAATTTTACATCAACGAAGAAAAAACTAATATACTTATCCTTCTTACATATATATCATTTTTTCCATATGCTGCAATTCGGCTTATATTTTGAATGTCTTATAAATATTTTTGCTGACCTGTTTACATACCAGAATAATGTTAGACTATAGTCACAAAGTTATGACAGATATCCTTCATTTAGGGAAAAGTAATAATTTTATCTTACGGTACGCTTATGGTACCCATTTACAAAACTTTAACTGTAATTTTCAAAATTTTGTTATCTCATAAGGTGAGACTATATAAACAGATTTTATTGCCTGTAATTTAAAGTTATCCATTTTTAATTTGTGGAAAATCAACTTGTAGTTATGATTTAAAATGCTACCTTCTTCAAACTTAACATAATATATCTACCTCATTTACAAGTACGTCAAACTATGATAGCAAAAGTTATGAAGCTATGGATAACATGATTGGTGACAATGTTTTTAGAATGCCAGAAAATCCCTAAAATGTAAAATTCCGAGTTCAATTATTTTTAAAATACATTGTTGATTCAAAAATGCATACCAACTTGTTATACGTGTAATTATTAGTATTAGGTAAAAATCAGCATTTAGGCAGAAAAAGCCCTTGTAAGAGAAAATGGAAACAACTAGTTATTTTATCTTCAGATAGTAAATTTAAAGCTTGATTTTCCATAGGGATGTGAATAAAACGAACGCAAAAAGTTCATATCCAATTCTGGGATTTTAAGTTTTGAGTTTTCAAATTCGTCAGGTTATAGAAAAGTAAAATAAAATAATTTGGCAAAAGTAAATTGATTTGAAATGTTTTTGTCAATTAACTGCACAGTGTTCACTTGCAGCTGATTTTCTTTTTATAACCAGAGATATTTTTCTGGTTTACACCTTGCACTTACAATAATTTCCAAATTTTTCTGTGTGATTTGAACATTTATTCTTTTACAAACCAGTTGTGTATATACAACACTATGTATTTTATATTTTCTTGCGGAAGCCTTTTGCGTGTGGATTTTCAAGATATGTATGCTGGTCAACTATCACATTGTTGAAAGGAAAATACGTTCGTCTGGGAAAATGAAAACAAACTCCATCACTTGTTGCGGCGATGAATAGTATATTTGTGAAAATGGAAACTGATGACTTGCATCAGTTGGTATTAGGGTACAAATTCATAGTGATTATTTCACTTAGCGTCTTCGTAAATAGCCACGACGCAAAAATCGAGCGAAAGCTTTGTTATTGAAGTAACAATTTAGCTTTAATTAGTTTAGAATAATAGATATCACCCACATTGACTTACCTTAAAAAGTAAAACATAACATGCTTCCATAAGCAAGTTTTTTCAAAAGATGAGCTATTTTCTTAAGATTCCAAATGAAGAACTTTGCTATTTTATTTTGATAAATAACCATTTTAGATGCCATAAAGATCTTATTGGCAAACCACCACCAAACTATATTTGAATGATGTAAAGACTGGAAAATACAACGAGAGCATTTATTAGCTAATAAAAGAGCGATAGAGATAGATAATATGAGCAGCATAGTGGTGTGTAAGTGGGACGAATAGGATCTTTGTTCCGGCAATTGTTTTCCGATAATTTATCACCTTTGTTAGGTAGAGATCATTGATGACCTCAGGCGAGTTTTGGACATCCTGCAGCGTTTATTAGTAATATTTAGGTATTCAAGCCACTTATACACACGTATTTTTAAAGTACACCATTTTTCACGATATGATTGTACCACAGAAAACAAGCAATGTTTTGTAATCTTATAAATTTAAACTATTTTAGTGACTAAACTTTGAATTTGATTCTGGTGTAACTAATAACATATTCAGAGAGAGGTAATCTTAGGGGAAAATTGTTTTACGAGAAACATTCTCATAACTTGTAGCCAAAACAAAATATTTTACATCAAAGAAACTAGGGAAATATTTGCGTATACATAATCATTTTTTAAATAAATTGTTCCTATGCTCAGTTTTTCCATGCAGTGATACTTTCCTTTTCTGATTCAGTGTCTGTTTTATATTTCAAAAGTAGACATTTGCAACTATTAGAATTAACAACTGAAAATTGATTTTTCTCCATTATTCAAATACGGTTTCAGGGTAGCGGTGTGTGGCGTTTGTGCAATATTTCAGAATAAAAGGATCATTTGGTCTATGGCGCGTTACGTGCTGTCTGCCAGAAGGCACCAAGTCGCACTCCTTCAAAACTTGTTGATTTTCCGTGAAAAATAAGTTGAAATCATTATTTTGACGCAACAACTATACTTTCAGAGGGTTAACCTGTTTTGACCAGGACTGCATAAGTATGTGATCAAGCGTTTCTTCATTGCTCATAGTATCATATATGTGATTGCGCGTTCCTGCTCTGAGGCTCCACCATGATCATTATCAGGTGATTGAGTTTGAACGTTTTCAAACACAATAATTTTTCAAGGCACCAGATTGTAGTTTAAGCCTCGTTTTCTGAATAATATTTCACAAAACTTGAACTTAATACATGTACTTTCAGCTGAGTTTTTAAAATTAGACCGATATTTAAGAATGTAAATTAACTGCACATGTTAACTTTTCGAGAATCGGGCATTTAAAGGTTCGATTTATTGTTTCTATTTTTATGATATTTTGACTTAATTTTAAAAAGCGGAAAGCTATTAATTAATTGGGTACTCAGTCATTCATAAAGAGTATTTTTATTGAAGAAACCATTTTATTTACAAATTGTAATGCTATTTTTCAAACATAGGAAAAGATTGTACTTGCATTCAGATATTATCAATGATATTAAATTGTAAATTTTAGAGTATTTGAGTGAATTAATGATTTTATACGAGTTTTTACAGAAATTAGCTTATTAGTGTAATTCGTTCAGGTGCATATTCCTCGAAAGCAAACATGGAACGTTTTTCTCCGTTCGCTGTCCTGGCAATAAATATGATTTAATTTTTAAGATTTATAAATTGTTACAAAGAGAATCAATTATTATGGCGGTATGGATAATATTGCTAATGGCGTCGATCAGTATTGTCACCTGAATCAGCCAGATAAAATCAAATTTTCCCTATTAATATTTTTTGAACTATTAAGATTCATTTCAGTTAAAAACCAATTAAACCAGGATTTTATGAAAAGCGAAATTTTAGGTGAATTTTGTTGCAACAATGGACAAAATACAAATCAGAAAATGATAAAATTCCACAAGCTTATTGTTCTATTTTTACACGCACATTAATCCTTGTACGTTTTCAGAAAATTACAGTCTTCTATTTTACCAGTGAATCATTTTATATTACATTTATAAATGTAAAATTATCATATGATAAGTTCTGAAAGTATTTAATGTATGCCACAAACATGCATTTCAAGCGATTCTAAAATTACTATTTTAGTATCATAATAGAGTGTTATCCAAAAGTATTAAATATTTTAGCAGTTCTTTGAAAACAGCAGATTTGAAAATTTGTCTGACATATTATCCTCTGGAATCAGTTGTAATTTCTTCACAAAAAAAATAAGAATGGGTGGGTAAAATAGTAATAGTCAGTGTAGAAAAATTCTATCTAATATTAAAGCAAAGAATCTGAGCCGATTACTTCACCTACTTACTTCCACCGTTAAAATAAATGATAAATAATACTTGCTTTTGTTAACTTCCAGTTCAGCTGTACAGAAAGACTTTGAGAGATCGCAGAATCAGTAAACTCTTGAATTTCAAGACCTTCACCAGTATTTAATAATAATAATTTTCCCTTTCTGCCTAGCTTATTCAGATTCTGCTTACAAGTTTTATTTATAAAACTTTTTGCTACATACTTTCTGTTTATTTCACCTTATATCCTGTACTTAAGATTAGAAATTTTAACCACCACCAAATTAATTGTACATATACATCACGTTTTCTTACATTATATGCATGCTATGCATTACAGGCATCCAATGATGATATTACACTTGAATTTGTAAGTTTTAGTTCCACTATTAATTGAATTTGTTATTTTCCCCCTATATAGATAGTTCGCAAAATATTTTTCGTTTGAAGTATTTATAATATCCAGTTTATGCTTAGAAATAATATTATTTATCATTAAATTAACTAAGCAAACATTAGGATTAACAATAAAGTAATTCTATAAAAATTTTCCAAGCCTTGCAATATTTGATTAAAAAATATCTTTTCTTCCTTTAAAAATTTTAAACTTGTACCAAAATACTTAGTTTAAAAATGCGCGAATCCTGGATATTTTTGTAATTAATTATGCATATGTATAACATGCAAATGGAATTAATTTTCCTAATTTAAAATAAGAGATGCATTTTTCGAACCTGTAATCATCAACTTAGAAGGTTGAGGTTGTATTAGTGTCAATGACACCAACCTCCTGCAACCATCCCTTAATCATTCCAGGCAAACTTTTGTATATCTCAAACGTCGAGTAGTAATGCAGTGGACGGTCGTCAATACTTTTGAACAGCCAATTAGGACGTCCTATTGTATATCAGATCAGATTCAAACTTTAACTCATAAACCTGTTTTATACAAACTGCCTACGCAACCTTTATATCAAAACTTGCCCACGGACCCTTTAGAAGTCAAATCTTACCAAGTAAAAAGCTATAAATGGTATAGTATAAATTTGTAACAAAACAACAATTAGAGAAAATTATTTAGTGATATTAGAATTTAAAAATAAAATTAAAAATTTAAGACTTGATGAACTTGATAAGATACAGAGAGTGTTTAGACACAATGTCTCAATGTTATATAGCAAATCAAAATTTTCAAACATTAGTTTTTAGTCGGTTTTTTTTTCTGTGTTGTGGTCTTTTACGGCATTGAATTCCTGTTCTACCAAATTGGAAGACGGGAAAGTAGCCAACAACTGTGCAATAACCCATAATGCAGGATATAAAATTGGGATCTCTTTTTGTAACCAGAATTTGTGGTATCTTTGTTGGAAACAATTGCCTAAGTTCCTCATTTGTGGATATTTCACTAAGATATTCCTGTATTAGTATGAATTCATCTGTGTTTGTGATCTGAGTTAGTCCACACGCAAAAGGGTTCAACACCCATTCGGAAACACCCGAGATAATTATTATTTATTCAAATTTCTATAAAAATAAAAATGGATCAAATTTTTTAAAATTTTATATTAAATTTTACACAGAATCTTGACATTGCTCAAGAATCCCTAAATCAATTTTAATTTTCAATGGAACCCCTGAATAACATTAAAGTCCCCTGGGGGTCCGTAGGTACTACTTTGGGAACCACTGATCTAAATGCACTTGATCTTTCACGAAGTTTTATATTTCTTTAATCCTTCTGTTCTAAATTCTATGTACAGTGGGTTCTACTTCATCCGTTTCAGCACCATTTTAATCAGCATTATTACCCTTTGAAAAATCATACGATTAAAAAATCTGCTTTCAATTTACTTGCACAGACATAAGGAGTTTTTTCAAATCATCATTCCCTTTAAAAAAACGAAACCCAGAAAACGCAAATTTAAGTGCCTAATATAACAAAAAGGAATTTGAAAGATTTCCTCTTATTAGTATTCAACACTTTAATCTTCCAAAAGTTTTTGAAAATAAAATAAAAAATCCGAGCTTAAGAAAAAATATATCCCCCTCCTTGAAAAATATTACGTGCAGGGGATACACACTTTTTTCTTATAAAAACAAACAGTTAAGAAAGGACACATTCGTCTAATACTTTTACACTTGAATTCAGTCCGCAAGACAAAGCAATGGATTTCCTTTAATTTCTAATTCATTGACTTAGCTTTATTGACTTGGAACGGACCGTATAGTTTTGCGTTTCCTTTCTAACATGATAGGTTTTTCAATTTTGATTATGACTTTCTTTGCTGGGTTGTAGATATATTGCAGCGGTATACAAATAGATAATTTTTATTCAAGCAAAATAAACATTTAGCCCTTTTTCACATGATGATGGAAATTTCCAATACAGTATTTAGTGAGCAACGAATTGTACTCAAAACAGATGTTCTGTAAATTGGTTGTTACTGGCAACTTTTTCACGACTAATGCTTAATAAAAAACGTAGCAGAGTGAAAAAAAAAATCAAATGTCACAATTATTATAGCGGGTGTGAATTTGTTATTCTGCTGTGAGTAGTGGTTGGAAGAAACGCACGATTTCTTGAATATTTTTTTATAATTAATCTGAGAAATTTTGCAAATAAAGGCAATTATGAGAGGAAAAAATATTTTTTGTGTGTGTGCTTCTGTTAGTTTTCTGTGCAATTTATATCACGCGAATACCCCCAAATTATGTTCCCAAAACCATGTGATAGAATTTTACTTCACTATGTAGTTGTTTCACTTCTAATGTATGAAGAAAATGTCTTTTACTGTATGCTAATTTTTTGCAATTTTTTTTTGTAGAGAAATTTACAAAAGAGGCACATTTGAGGATCTGGAAGGCGGTTGGCGATCAGAAGGTGGACTTGATGGCGAAAATTCTGACGACTCGTACCGCGAAGCAGATGAAATTAGAATAAAAACAAAAACTGATTTTTAACTGTCACCAAGAATAAAAATGGTACAAAGATATGTTATTTTTTAAATTTATTTTGTACTGAGCTTAACATGTAAATTTGCATGATGATGGATATTTCCACGCCATACTATTTATTTTAATTATTTTATATTACATATATATACCAAGATGTTTTAAGCATTTTTACTGTAATCTAGAACATGAATTGTATCAACCTGATTTATTTCACATAAAAAGAAAAAAAAACGATGCAAAGAAGAGTTAGGATGAAGAATAATGCAATACAAGCTTTTAGATTAGTTGAATCATTTAAAGGATTAAACTTTTATGTAGTTAAGAAAATTATTTGTTTCAAAAAGAAAATTCACTGTATTGTAAAACGAAGATGATGTTTGAAGGTTATTTTCAAAACCATCAATGTTAAGTTAGAGGTGCGAAGCAAGTATAAAAGAAATAGTACTTTATTCCAGTTTACTAAGTGCGTTTTATTGTCTTAAAGTAAAAAAATATGCTTCCTTTTAAAGTTAAATTTTAAAGTATAAATAAAAGATATTAGCATGCATGTCTTGTTTAACTGCATGCACAAGCACACACATACATATACATTAGGATTTCGCTGAGTACTGTAAACAAAAAAAAAAAACAAAAAAAAACACGAGATGTTGACTAGCTGCAAAATTGGTCCTACTGCCACCCCCACTGCTGTCTTAAATCTTCTTTAAATACTGTTTTATTGATACCGTAGCATCTATCTTTTTTTTGAATATGCAAACATATCTACATATGTACACACACATATAGAAAACAACATATAGAAAGCACTACACCTTAAAAAAGAAACCAATCGAACGAGAGGAAAATGCGAATGCACACATACCTTCAGATAACAATAACATATGCAAATGATTATCTTTTGGCAGCCAATGTCTGAATAGCTGGAAATGCAGAACATTACTTTGGAGTCCATGGATAGTGTTGTAAAACACACAGGAATATATATACCTACCTGTATGTGTGTGGGAGGGTATTGGGAGACGCGGAAAAGGATAATTCACACAAGAAACAATGAGAAGTCAAAATTTTTCTGTTATTCTTTAATGATTCTAAAATTAAATAAAAATTAGGTAGTAGAATAATAAATATATGTTTAAATATATATTCGATTTATATATCATTGAATATATCCAATGAGTGATTAGAGGGGAAAATCATAAGAAAAGAGTTGCAATAATAAAGAAATGGTTAATAATTGAAAATTAAAGCTTTTTCAACATTTTTTACACCTAAACAAATGCACTGATGAAGAAAAAAATGACTTCCTGCGCCACACATTCTTTTTTTTTTCGTAATATATATGAGTTTCTTACAATGGGCGTACAAATTTAATAGATGTATTAATTTTAAAAAAAATAGGGGGAATTGAAAATATTTTATTCGTATTTATACCTATAAAACTATCTTATTTTAACTACGATGTGGTTTGTTTGTAATTTTATAAAGTAAAGTCTGTTTTGTTTCCATTGAAATTTCTATTATAAATAGCTTATTGAAGCAGAAATAGATTTAAATGATAAATGTCTCATAAAAATATTTAAAATTGCATTCTTTATCCTCGAAAAATAAACTATGTGAATGTTGTACCCTTTTAAAAGGAATTAAACATTAAAAAGAAATTCAATGCAAATGCTAAATTTAAAACAATATTATATTTTCAATTTTTTAAAACAGGCTACGAACATAAAATACAATTACAATCGTTAAATGAAAGAAAAATCAGATATTCAAAGACCGAATCAACAATGTTGAACAAATATCTTTGATTGATAACACAATGGCATCCACACTCTCATTTAGCCATTTCACGTTTAATATATAAATTAAATTGCGCTTCAAAATATTTTATAGAAAAAAAAATTGTTTGAAGAAAAATATGCTATTTAAATGCACCTAAACACAATGTGCAATAAAGGGGTGATAAAAGAAAGAAGTTTATTTAGATAATAGTTCAGTGGAAAACAAAGAGAAATAAATAAAATGTACAGCCATTCGATTATTCCAAGCGAAAACAAAAATGAAAGAATTGTTAGAAAAAGAAGTTCTAATAGAACGAGTGTTTGAGTATTATTTGAACCGCAATAACCAAATGAAAGACAAAAAAATCGCTTAAAATTGGATTACAAGAAACATTTTCTTCCGTATATCTTGGGTGAAATATAAAGACAAAATGACATTTATTATGGGATACAAAATATATATATAGCTGTTAAATTTTGAAACAAAATTTATTGCATATAAAATGCATATTAAAACATATCATCGCTTTATAAATGAGCAAAACAGGATAACGGTTCTAAATCAAAATGTTAAAGGAATCAGAATAAAGAAAACAAATTCCAAATTGCAGCAAATAAGTTTATAATATTAATGTAAAAAAAATGTCTGTCATTTTTATTTCCCATACAAATGTTAAAATACATTGTTTGTACAACAGTTCTAAATCAGTCTATTGTGCTACCTTTACTTAAAAGGTTTCCAGTAAAATTTAGATATTGTGAGGAAAATATCAAAGGTTTGTAGCTAATAAACAAATTTTTCAACAAATATTTTCGTTGCTTCATTTATATCAAGTTATTAAGCAGTATAAATTAGAAAATGAACTTTAAAACAAGACTTTCTACAGTTATGTATGTTGTGATTTATAAATCCTAATATAATTAATAATCCTAAAGTCAAAAATAAAACCAGACACTAAATAATAGGAAAATAACTGTAATTATATATATATATATATATATATATATATATATATATATAACAGACTAATTACATTTTTCTGATGAAAGAATCAAATATATATAGTAAAAATTATCTACTAGAGAAAAATGATATTATAGGTTTTATTATAGATCTCTATAATAAAACCTGAAAAAAAATTGAAATTGCAAGATAACCAGACATTAGATTTTAAAAAGGATATATGAGAAATTAAAAATAATAGAGAATAGAGTTTAAAATATAAAAATATGGATGCTACAGTGTTATAAACATTGTTATAGGACATTGCTTATATATAAAATAATTTATACAAAAGTGGGGTTGAACATGTTTTTTGGCTAACCAACTTTCCCCCCTTTCTGTTAATAATACTGAGCAAACACCTATTGAAAATAACGGATAGAATATCTAAATCCATTACAAGAAAAAGGTAACTTACCTAAAAATTGCATTCAAAAATGCAGAACCCGCGCTAAAATGAGTACAATAAACGTTATTGCCAGATTCTGGACCCAAATGCAAATTCAAAGCATGGGAATGGCTGAATAGTAGCACTTAGCAAATGTATGAAAAGAATAGAAATAAAAAATTAAAAAGTGTATACTAACTACCATTACTTAAGCTACACTAGAATTATACATGAATTTTAAAGAAAATCTAAAAGAATAAGTAATTTTATCTAATATTAGAAGATGGAGGTAACTATATCTATCTATGAAAAATGATAAATTTATAATAATAAAAAACTATTAATATTCTATCGAATTTTAATCCTTATTATTTAGAATTTCTTTATTCAAATAACTATTAATAAAATTAATTGGATATTTTTAAATTTAGAAATATTTAATCAAATGTTTAGTTTTTTTTTTAATTTTTTGAAACTAGAAATTTATTGCGTTGTATGTGATTAATAATAATATTTTTGAATATAGAAACATGCACATTACTCTCCCAATGAGATACTTTTATAATATTGAATTTAAACTCTTCTCTTTGGTCATAAATATTAATAACTATAACATTATTTTTAATTAAATTTCTATATCAAGAAAATTTGTTTCATAATTGTTACCATTTGTCTGTATTAAATTAAGTATTGTAAATAAAAATTAATGTTAGGTTTAAAATTTTCTTGCTTGCCAAAGATGATAATATCATCTATATAGCGAAAAATATAATATTCAGAATTATCAATGAAACTATTTTCAAAATATTGTAAATATATATTGGCAAGGCAGTTTCTGGCTGGGCCAAGCCTTTATCTACCTTGTGGCAAACTTTTATCTATTGATAATAGTTACTATTATAATATATATACTTTTCTTTTAGTACAAACCAAAGTATATAACTAAATCTATTATAATAAACATTTTAAATAAATTTCTCTTTATGTAATTTTACAAGTATTTTAATCATACCATCAATATAATAGAGTTAAAAAGATCTTCAAAATCTAAACTATAGACTGAAGAAATCGTTTTATCTTTAAGTTGTTCAATAAGATCTTTACTATATAGGGGAGACCGGGGCAAAATGACTATGTTAACAATTTTTTGTTAGTTATTAATTTATTTTTAAGGGTAGTAAAATTAATTTTACATCAATTGTTATAATAGTACTTTGTAGTATTAAAATATATTACCATTTAATTTTTCAAATAAAAGAAGTAAAGAATAATTTTTTTTGTTCATAACCTTAATAAAAATCGTCATCTTGCACCAGTACTGGTGCAAGATGACTTTGACCTTAGAGCAAAATAACAACACTGAAAAAGGTTGAATATATTTTGTTTTTTAAATATGTTACATGGTTCAACAAATGATAACTGTGTTTTTACATCTTACAAAGCATCAAACTAAGCGTAATGCATTGTAAAATAAGGTTGAAATGTGTACCTAACAATAGTCACAAATAAAAATGCCATTTTCATAATTGGAACATTCTTCATGCCAACACTCATGGCAATTACAGCACTGGATCCATTCTTCTGTTGGAGGGTTACAATATTCCTCTTCACAAGCAAGCCAACTTATAACACCGTCCTTTGAAGTTGATGCAACTGGAATGTTTGGCCAGGAGTTTATAGACTTAGGCCTACAGGAACTTAGTTTGAGTTTTTTTATTCCCTTTTTAGCTTCAGGAGCTTCTTTTCTCTGTTTTTTTCTGAAACTTCCTGTTCTTACTTCTGCTTTTCCCTTTGTTCTAACATTTCTTTGATGGATGTGCTTTAAAAATGCTGGAGCTCAGTTTTCTCGTTTTTCTTTTTTTTTTTCACATTATGTTGTTTCACGCAATGGTTTGGAATTAAAAAAAACACTAGCAGGCTTCTTTGGTGCATCGGAATCAGCATTTGTCATAAATTCTGGTTTTTCTGGAGGGTTTATATGTTGGTTTTCTAATACCAGGGTCTAAGGATTAGCTCTATTATTCTCAGTTTTATCACCAACAACATCATGGTTAGTAGTTCCTGGCGCAGCTTAGTCATGTTCGCTAAACACAAGAGGATTATGGGTCTTGATTCCTCATTCTTTAAACCCTTTCAACAGCATTTCTAACTGTAGCTGCTTTGAAGTAAGTGATGCTCAAAACCTTCCCAATATTTTTGTCTGTAATAGTTTGTTCTGGACGAGGGGCCATAAAGTTTTCCCATTCTTGGCTAAAGTACGTTTTTAATTGGTCGAAAAATGACACAACAAGGGGCTGGAGACGATGTTATGTGTGGGGCGGCAACCCAACCATGATGATGTTTTTGGCTCAGAAATATATGATAGCCTGCAAAGTTATATGAGTTTTATGATTGTCAAAAATCAGCAGAGTAGGAGATTCATTGCTTGGTTTCACATGAAGATAAAAGTGCTTCAAAAAAGAGAAAAGGATGCCCTCATTGTTTCAGCCATTATCACTACAGTGGCCAACAGTTCCTGGTGGGGCTCTTTCTACAAGTTCAGGAAGCATTCATTTTCTCGCAAAAAATCAGAAAAGGTGGCAGGTAAAAGCCAGTAGCTCTAAAGCAACAAATTATTTTTACATTCCTTCCTCTTTGGAGAAGGGGGGGGGGCTTTGCGGATGGCAAAAAATGGCTTCATTTGGTCACCCTCTTTTGTACAAAACCTTTCCCGATCCGATGCACCCCTTAGAACCAGAAGAGATGGAAGTGCAAGGTCGCGTAGACAAACACACGGACAAACAAGTATTTACAGGATTTAATAGAATAGGCAACATAGTTAATTTGATAAATTCCGAAACACGAGACAAGATGACGAGCCCGTAACCTTGCCACAGGATGTCTGTTTAAAAATATTCATCTCATTAAAATGAAGGAAGGCAATTAATTGACATTTATTCTTGGTAATAGGTAGTATTTAAACCAAGTTACTCATAAATATTAAAGAGAAACGATATATCTTACCTGTATCTGTAGCAGAGCTTATTTACACATGCATAAAAGTTATATCATGGCAGTGCAAAACAATCAAAGCTTCCCAACTAACACAAAAATGGCAATTTCAGCGTATCTATACTATTGTTTAACGAACGGCCGAAAGGAGAGCGATTAATTCTAAGTCTTAGAACTTATAACTAAGTTATAAGACTTAGTTTTAGTCAGGTTAATCCTATAACTAAGTAGATTAATTATATTAGGTAATTTGAAATTACTTTTGCAAATAATTTTAGAAAGATCTTTCATTATATTTAGTTAATTGAATAATTCTAAAAGTCCTCAAATTTATTTTGATATTTTTATATATCTAATGCAAAAACATCTTCTTGCTCTGTTATTGACGTAAAATGACTTTGACTATCTTCATGAGGAAAATTTTGGTATGAATTAAATATATTTTTAAAAATGTTTTTATAGATATTGTAGCACAATAACCATTTAATTACTGTGGCATTCATTTTGTGAATAGTTAGAAAATAAATGTTAATTACTGCAAATTTAGCTCCTACTTTATTAATAATGTAAATTAAAAGCATTGTTTTAATCAACAAAATCAACACAAATATTTTCCTTCTTTAACATTTGAACAATTAACATGCGATCATGCATAGCATTTGAAGCATTGTTTCAAAATGCATGTAGGTTTTCAATTGATGCCATATCGTAGTAACGTCAACTTGAAAGATGCTTTATTTCCCTTTAACCTCAAAAACAAAGATCTTATGAGGAACTCATGCATTTCTTTGATACGCAAGTTTCATTCTGAAATAATTAAATAAACTTTCTTCACAAAACCCCTTATGTTTCTTCGTTGACTTTTCATCGTATAATTTCCACAAACAAAGGAAATATGGTTGGAGAAGTAACACAATTTCTTAGTGCCATAATCCAGATATACAAAACTGAGTGTGGTCACATTAAAATGCTTCATGTTAAACTGTGTAGCTTTTTACAGCAAAATGAGATACTTAACTTGTTGAAACGTGTTTAACCTAACTGAAGATGTCTTTATACGTATTCCTAGTTCTCCAGAAAGTACATCAAAGCATGCCCAATTCATTCAGAAGTATTTTTCATTAATCGCTGCAAACAAATTACATCTGTTTGAGTATGGTCATACGATCTACCTCACAACGCCAAATCTTACTTTACTTTCCCTTTCTCTTTGTATCGTTTCTCACCGTTGTCCTACTTTTTTTCTCATTCATAGTCGGGTGAGACTATAATTATTGATATTTTTTTAAAATCAAACCAGAATACCGGTTTTTAAATTCAGTAAGAAGTTCATACTAAATAAATCTAAAAAAAAATTAGCTTCCCCTAATCCTTGAAGTGATGGACTTTTTTTGTATGGTGTGTGTGTTCCGGTTTTAGTAAGAGTTAAAACTTATAATAGGAATAAAACAACAATATTCTATTTAATTTCAGTTCTGTGTTATCGATTAATGGAATCAGAAAAAAAAATCTATTATGCTTCCATAAGCTCCAATTTTTAACTCCTGTATGTTTTTTAAAAACAATAACTAATTTTGACATTTTTATACATATGAAAACAAAGAGAATGATAAATTTATTGGGCTTATAAAATAGAACTCTGCTTTTAATATCATGTGCGTGTGTAGCTATTACCAGATAAAATAATTCAGGCTAAAAACAAAATTTGCAGTTTTTGTGATTAGATTTCAATTTTTCTCACACCTTGAAGAAAACTTCTAAGCATAACACAGATTTTACCTTCTTGAAAATGCATTTTATGTAAAAGTAATTTCAGTCTCAAAAAATTCACTCATAATTTTTTTTTATTATTACAAATAATTTGTATTGAAATTCTGAATTATGCATTGAAGAGGCTTCCTAACTCTTATGTTTGGACATTGTTGGAGCCATAAAGTATTTGTTTTCGTAAAATTCAAAATGAAAACTTGAAATAGCATAATCTTATTCAGACACACATTTAAATTTTCAATTCAATTTAAATATCAATTAAGTGTACCCTATTTCAATACTAACACTTACGATTTCCTATGTATAAGTCCAGTATTGAAAGACTTATAGTACATTTTGGTGTATTTGTGCTGAACTGGAAGAAAGTTCTGAATAACATTTCATTTGCC
The DNA here is from genome assembly GCA_019973975.1 of Trichonephila clavata. NCBI lineage: Eukaryota > Metazoa > Arthropoda > Arachnida > Araneae > Nephilidae > Trichonephila > Trichonephila clavata. Next base: position 24,324 of record BMAO01005351.1, read on the forward strand.
ATGCTATTTCGAAAACAAAATTGTTGCAACTTATTTTACAATTTGAATAGCAGATGTGTATTTTATAAATTCTTACATTGACTTAGTTTTGAAATTTTGTGAAATAGTTTAAAGGTTTTTTCTGAAATAGTGTAAATAAAATATTATTTGATTGTATCACATGTGTGGCTTACATTTCGAATTAAAATACTGAAACTCTTATATTAGCATAGGTAATGATGTCATCCAAATATTTACATTCCTAGAATGAATAATAATTATCAAGTTTCTCTTGAATCAGCTCTTTCGTGTCTAAAAATTTCTTTCAATTTCAAATATCCAAAAATTACGATCGAAAATAGAATTTTAACGTGATCTCATATTCTTAACTAATCTTTTGTTTTGCTTCATTTCAATGTTTCGATTTCAGAGTCTCACCTTGAGAATGTACGAGTTATATGTAAATGAGCATTGGTTTTTAAATAAAAGTGTATTTGCATGAAAAAGAGATATTATAGAGGGATCGATAGTTGAATGTTTAGAGGGATTCAAAGAGAGGGCACGCGCGTCGCCTGAACCGTTCAGTTTTACTAGAAATTTATTGTGTTATAGAGATTGCAAGATATGTATATTATTATATATATACGATGGCTGCTTTTTAGGTAAGGTCCGTTTGTTTTTTAAAAAAAATAACGGCAATATTGTATTTAAAAAAATTCTTATTTTAGGATTGTAAATACTTTTGCCTATTTTTCTACATAGTTGCCGATTTTATTAATGCACTTGCCATACCTTAAGACTACGTTTGGGAAACCCTCTTCAAAGAAGTCTGCCACCTGGTGCCTACTGTGCAACTCTACGGAAAATCCGAAGAGCAGTGCAAAACAAACGGTGTGGGATGCTGTCAAAAGGTGTTTTGCTCCACTCTTACGCTATGGTCTTTGCTATGAACGCAAGGACCTACACTTCTCGAAAGACTCGGCACTTAATCCGATCATTTGGCTGGGAGGTTTTCTGAGCATGTGCCATACAGCCCCAACCTTGCTCTCGGTGATTTTCTCATTTTCCCGTACCTCAAACACAGTGTTGGCTGTAAGCGCTTCAGTGACAATGAAGACAAAGAAGTGAAAGTGGCCGTGAACTCTTGGCTGTCCACCCAGGTGGCAAACTTTTTTGAAGAGAGTTTTCAAAACGTAGTTTTAAGGTATGACAAGTGCATTAATAAAATCGGCAGCTATGTGGAAAAAATAGACAAAATTATTTACAATTCTAAAATAAAGGTTTTTTGAAACTAAGTATATTGCCATTACTTTTTTAAAAGCAAACGAACTTTACCTAAAAAAATAGCCCTCATATATATATTTTATTAGCACTGTTAGTAAGAGCTAGGTTAAATTAAACCACACTACATATTTAATTTATTTTCATTTCGGTTATTCTAAAATGGAATAAATTGGCTTCACACATTTATTCTGTTCTTTTTACGTGTGGCTAAAATATGTCTCTTGCTGTCAACAAAGCATATTTGGCAGACAAAGATGTTTTATGATGAAACTAGATTACAATACACAGTTTATTAATTCGCCTACATTGCAATAGTCCTTTATTTGAATCGCAATAGCAAATAATATTTTTCATATTTAGACTCATCTTAAGTATTATAAGTTGTGTGTGTTCTTCAGTTTAAAGTATAAAGAAATTCTTTTGATTAAATATCATTTTTTGTGTTAAATGTATCAGTTATTTCCTAGAAAAAGTATCGTTTAAGGAAAACAAAAATCACATAACATTTCAGAAATTAAATTTAGTTTTTGAGGATTCATAGGAGAGAGTCGATACTAGTTTGTTCCAAACTAGGTCAGCAAAGTTAATTTTTGTAAGTATTTATAATTTCTTATTTTGTTTTTCACTATAAATTTTGTAGCAAACCTTAATTCGCTCTTGTTTGAGAGGAAACTGAAGGGAGAGACATCCTTAAGACACAACAACCTTTACTTCCAAATGTAATATGGTTTTAAAAGCTCACGAGAGCAAGTTAGCTCTAACTAATTGTATTAATACAAATTTTGAATAATTAATTATTATTTAATTTGATAAATCGTTCTTTTTATGGAGTCTTAAAATTTGCAATTTCATTACAAATATTCAAAATATTATTTTAATTTTAAAGTCATAAATTTTTTCCCCATGAAAACATCTTCATCGCTATATTTTTCAATTCAAGTGCGAAGAATGGGTATACCTGCTAATGATATCCTAGAAAATATTTTCATGATATGCATAATATGAGTTTCAAACAGCATTGCCTTATTTTAATTATATTGATGCAAACATTTACATATTTCATAATTCATTGTTTAGTAACAAAACAGAGTCGAAATAATTGAATAAACTTTAAATGCTTACTAAATATAATGATTTATTTTAAAAGGCATATAAAATGTGAAAATAGTTAGAAACAATTTGAACTTCTAATGTGTCGAAAAAGATCAAACATAATGAAATGTTGAACAGATAAAAGCTGCAATCTGTACATATGGTCGATGGAGTGAACAATGGCAGATGGTAATGAATAAATTCAATTTCAATTTGCGGACCGTGATTTAATAGAAATGCCAAGAGGATCCTGCCGAAATATTAAAACTTACGAGAGGCGTGGACATTTTGAATTGCTTTTGAGGAATGCCTCGGTTGAACAATATTTCTACATTGTATCCGAAATGTTAATATTGCAAAGCACAGTCCCTTGACAAGAAGTAAAAATTGTGATATATAAACCTAATTACGAAGGCGTTTTCAGAATCGTATATTCAGTTTTAAAGGCTTAATTCGGAATTGTTCTCAATGTAATAGAATTAGTTTTCGAAACAACGCTTTCAAACTATGCGGATTTTAAATTAAAATTGACATTTTGTCTAACTTTCACAAATTATTCACTGTTCTCTTCAGAAGTTTTAATGATTTCTGGAAATAATCGGTGATACATATACCGCCTCGACATTTAAACATAATTTGTTCTCAAGTTTCATTAGTTATTTTCAAATGTATTTAATTTAAAAGTACATTTTGAAATATTTGGTGGGGTTGGAAATAAATTGTACCTAGATATGTATGAACTCATACAAATTTATCAATTCACGATCATGTTCATCAACCGAGTGTGACAACAGATTTGCTATTTTATTATACTAATTATCTTATTACAGGAGTAGTTCCATTACATGAGACGTAGTTATTCCAGAATTGAGTATCTTAAATGGAATCAAACTCTTAACAACCCAAGATAGTTTCATTCGGTTTGAGAGATCATAATAAACTACACACTGCTGATCGTACCTAATGCAGAGGAAGAGCTTCGAACCATGGATATTTAATTTTGTGAAAAACAATTGTTTTGTTTTTGCTGAGCTTACGCCGTGATCTTCTAAGCTTCAAATTATGATATTCTATCCACTTTTCATCACACGTCTCAATACGGTGTAAAAACACTTTCTTTTTCTGATGTTCAAACAGTAGTTCACACGTAATTGTAATGATTTTCCAAGATCAGGTAGTATCTTGACTAGTTTTTGATCAAATCATTTCTCCTTTATCTTACCCTTATGCTCAAGATCATTATTTTTGAAAAGTCGAAACCAGTAGGTGCATGTCGTACAGAGCATTAGCATTCTCACCGACTCAACAAGAATCCTGTGGGCTTCAGCTGTAGATTCCTTTTGAAAGAAATAGGGCAATGCAATTTCCCGGAAATACAATTCATTTGACATAAAGTTAGCCATTAAAAATATTGTGTACATTATGACGAGCTAACGTACATTTAAGTTTAATGTTACATACAGTACTCACCTGCAGATGCGTTACCATCTGAAATTACATACACGTAGTCTTTTCTAATAACGCCATTTTTTAAGAAACTCCGATAACTTAATTAGTCTTAATATAGAAATATAAATGTATGTGTGCGCGCGTGCACGTCTGTGTGTGTACGTACATATATATGTTTGATTGCTTTGATTCAAACATGCTTTCCCATTTTTGTTACGCATGTTAATTAATAGATAGAAAAAGTAGTAACACATAATCTGTCATAAATTAGATACCGAAATCCTTAGCACATTAAATGTAGAAAGGCTAAAAAAAATTTTTTTCCGTTTTGGTTCTGAGATAAGTTTATTTAAAGTTTTATCTTGCTTTTCTGATGTGAATATCTTCTAACCTAAAGTTTATCACAATTCTTTTTATTTAACTTAGGGGTATCCATTTTGTGATGTAATACAAAATTATATATGAAGAATAATTTAAGTTAAAGAATTTTTTTTTCTTTTGACAGATTTTTGTCATATTAACCCTTTATTTGTCAAGTTATTTTGATGATTTAGGCACATAAATTGTCACCATTATGCAAAAAGCTAGAAGATGAAGCTGAAACAAAGTTAGCCCGATAACTATTCGGATATAAAACAATTAGATGCACTAACAAAAATTACCCCGTATAATACTCGGGTATGACACTTAAAATGTTAATCGTACGGTATTTCTTTAATGTACGTAATTAAAGATACATATGCTTTATATTTCGAATCAACATATTTTTTTTAGTTTGGATAAATTTCCCGAGATCACGTATGTTCTTTTTATTTGCATTCTCAAATTCGTTCCTCAAAGTTTAAGGCACAAAAAAAAAAGTCTCTGTAATTCTACTCAAAAACTAAATAAATAAATATTATTTTCATAGTTTTATTTGGATGTAACAATTTCAGGCTAGACTTACCAACCTTAAATATACAAGTCTAAAAGCACTCAAAAAATCTACGAAAAGCATAGGATGCAAAATTCTGGAAGGAAGTGCTGTCAAGGAGAAAGAAAATGCATCTAGAATATATCACCGGACATAAAACAAGATAGAAAATACGAGTGAAATCGTACGCCATGGGGAACTTTACTCTTAAGAATTTATTGAATTTTCAAATCGCTGAACGCACTATATTCAATTCTTGGATTTTACGTTTTCGTCTTGAATAATTTTTTAAATGCTTAAGAACAGTGAATATTTAGGTAGGAAAAAAAATAGAAAATTTATTCTTAAGGCTTACAGTACCCTCTAAAATTTTTTTGGAGACAGTGAAAGTAAAAATAATTCATGTTTTACATTCAGATCATATTATTAAGTTGATTCTGAAAGTAAGAATTTAGTTTGATTAGACATTGTTTTACAATAAAAAATTAAAAATTCTTGAAAACACTTAAGATATGCTCAATTTTCAAATTTTTTAATTCATCTTAAATTATTTATATTTCTTAGATAATTGCAAGCAAAGGTTAGTGTGAATTTGAAAATCTGTTCCTTGTTGTTGTCCTTTGAATTTCAGTAATTATTTTTCTAGCTAAAACTGGAAAAATACACGAAATTTAAAAAAAATATTAACTTTGCAACATACAAGACCTGTTCGTGGACCCGGCTAGAAATGTGAGAGGAAGTGAAGGATGACTCGCCATAATACTTTTCAACTATTTATTTAGCACACTAATACCAACAGACACAATTCAAGTATTCAAACAAGTTAAGATGTTCTAATTAAGAGCAATAGGGGATTTAACTACAAGGGACGCTAATAATGTGTGTGTGTGTGTGAGGACTTCTATTAAATTGATCCTCCTTTTATGGATCAATCCGCTACTCTAATATTTGAGTCACAATTTAGCTATGGTGACCAATCTTCACTTAAATATCTTCAACTTTTTAATGCCCGAAACGCGCCATCAATGTTTACTAATACCTGATCGGTAGATTTTTTTTCCTTTGTCGTCATCTTCTTTATATTTCAATCTCCAAGTAATTCCATTTATCCCTAGCTAGAAAATCTATACTATGTATAACTGACCTAATCTGTATATCATGGTTTCTTCTTCCAAAAAGATTGGTTGTGATTGATAGCCCAAAGACTTCCCAAGGGGATTAGTTGAGGGACGCGTATAGATCCATCATAACTTCAGCATTTAAAAAAATAACTATATATTTGAGACCTAAATCCATACTAACTTTTATAGAACATACGTTTGAGAGTTTATGAAAAAATTCTACATTCTATCTTGAGCAGGAAAAAAAATTAGGGATTTGAAAACACTTATATCTTCAAAATTAAAAGTTTCAGAAAAACACATTTAAAGTTTGTAAAGTTACAAAAGAAAATTTAATAATGCTTGTAAAGCTCTAATTTTTAATATGTTATTTTACAAGTTTTGTTCTGCATTAAAACACTACTTAAATTAAATATTAATGAAAATATTTCTTTAAAATTCAAAATATGCTTTTGCATAATATTGATGGCATTTGTTACAACGACAGGTTATTCACACAGTCTAATCTTAACAGAATATTTTTACAACAGTTTTAAAATACAAAGTATTTATGTATAAAATATTAAGAATACAACTTAAGCTAAAAATCACAGGTTTGTACATAAAATTAAATTTTTTTTTCTGTTCCAAAATAGGACAGTTTAGCAGGTTTCAGTTTTTTTTACGCACACAACATTAAAATACTAAAATATAGTACTACAAAATGTTTACCATAATGTAATTTGGTACATCATGGAAATATGCAGTTATAACAGCAATACTTGAATTCCGAATACTTGTATTCGAAAACATATTTGCAATGTCAGCAGAGAGCTGATTTTTAGATACACCATTTTCGATAGTATTCAATCTCTTCGAAATATTATTTCTCACAGCAACCTGAGAATATTTTGTCCATGTCATTTTCTCAAAAGAAAAAAATCAATAATAAAGATTTTAGGTTTATATAAAATAATTTTTAAAAATAAAATTTGGCATAACCAATTATAATTAAGTAACTATTAGAAGCCCCCCCCCCCCCAAAAAAACTCAAAACATAATCGAGCAGAAATGATTTTTGGAATGAAAAAATTTAAATTAGTAACCATTTCATACTGAAAGAGTTGATTGTGCTTAAAAATATTTTAGCTAATTAAATTTAAGAGTGTAAAATTGCCTTAAAATGAATTCGAAACCAAAACCTCGGTTCAGAAAACTTCAAATATCCTAGAAACTAATTTGTTATCAGATCTGAAGTTTGGTGGAAGCTTCCCAATGATATAAACCGCAAAATTGCTGGGAAAAAATTTAAAAATCGGCATTTTTGAAATGTGTAGGGTAGTGTGTAAATGTAAGACTGCTTTTTTTATTCTTGCATGTTAGGGATTTTAAATGCATACTATTTTATATGAATTATTACACCCGCATAAAACTAATTTATTAAATATTTTTGTAAGAAACTACTTTGCTGTGAGAAATGAGTTTAATCAAAAATAATTAAATGTTGCATGAATATTCTTCGCCTTTCATTTAAATAGTATGTAAAATTCCTTTACACATCACTCAATTTATCTTTTACATAAAATTCATAAGTTAAATATGCATGAACATAATTTCTTCTTTATATATTTGCTTAAAATACATGTAAAAGAGAGCTGACAAGAATGAAGGGAAAAGTGTGTTAAATTAATTAAATTTCCTTGTAAACCTTGGCACATCTTTCATTGTTTTATACATGCTTTAAATTTTAACACTGAATTCATATTTTGTTCCTTTTCTGAAGAATTTATCGTGAGCAAGAAATTAAAATGAACACATCGATTTTTTTCTTCATAATTAACAGAAACGAATTTCCTTTCACTCTATAGATGATGCTATTTAAAAAAAAACTACTGGTATTTCTTATATTCAAAATATGTACTATTTTCTATGCAAATAAAATTAGGGTTGTCAGCACTGAAAAAAGGAAGTTTAATAACCTTCTATACTAAAGGTTCTGCACAAGATTAATAAATGATAAATTAATACATTTTGCTGTGACTATGCAATGGAAAGTTTGAAAAGTTTAAAACTGAAAGTGGACAAATCCGAGACAAGCTGAACAAATACCATTAAAACTATTTTTTATTAACTACTTTTTTAAAATAGAAATTTATTATAATAACAGACTTGAAAAATGCATAATAATAGTTAATAATTGCCTTAAGTTCAAAAGAAAAAGAGCAAACAATAATCCATTTGATTTTAATTGAGGAAAAAATAGATAAAATTATAACAGGGTCATTAAAAAAGTAATACATTAGATTTTTTTAATAAAGATTTGTTTGTTTATTTGGTGTCGATATTCCTTACATTTATTCAATGTAGTCCCTTTTCACGAAAACAACGGAGTCCCAAAAGCTTGGAAGCTATTCAATTTTTTCTTATACATCATCTTTGTTCATCTGCCAAATGACTCGGGTAACGGCAGCAGAAAGTTCAGCCAGAGATCAAAAACGACAGCTGTCAAAGATTATTTCAATTTTAGAAGCCCGTCAGATTTCAGTGGAATTCTATCAGTATTGTAAGGTGCATGAGGTAACACTTCCCAACCGTATCAAAGCAGTTATATCGTTATCACATGGGCAAAATATAGTCGTGGAGAATGAATAGCTCAACTTTGTGCAAATAATCGATGTCTTCCCATTTTCTTATTAATTTTGGAATGAAATCACCGTAGTATAATTTTGGGACATTTTGCGCACACAGCGAGCTTGTTCTGTGTTAATTATATTTTGGTGATTTTAGCAAAAATTAGTAATTTGTTTAACCTTCGACAGGGCTCGACTACATTTTTTCAGGTCTTGGGGAAGATGGAATGAAAAACTTCAATAAAACTGTACCACAGTCTCAACTGTCACAACTCACCGCCCACTTCAGGCAAACTATTATGGACATTGGTTGAGTTTTTGTCAAGTAAAATTTCAATCTTGATGCATCATCTTTGATTTACAATACTGATAATATCCAATACCGTTGTAGTATCCATTTGCAAATCACATTAATCTCAAAACAAACAAGCTATCGTGTGGAGGAGGGAGGTGGGTGACTTGCTGCTTACTTGAAGTTTGAAAAAAAGGACAACAGAAGTAATTTTTCTTTTTGATGTCTCTACCACGCTGCGGTAGCAGCACCTTTTGCGTTACTTTAGAAACGACCCTGGTAATATGAAAGTTATATATTTGATAACCATATTTGAAACTATTACTTAATAATTATATATGACTTTAAGATATGCTTTATTTATTACTAAAAATAAATGATTATTATTTAATTTACAGAAAAAGTTTTTGGGAGGAATTTATATTTTGCTACCGATATTTTGAGATAAAAAAATCATTCTGCGTTTCAAGTTTTAGATTCATATATATATATTTAAATATATATAAATAAATCACACAATTCTAATTAATCAAAAATTCGAAACCATATGAATCCTAGAATACGACATCCCATTTCAAAATATCAATGGCGAATAAAAATAATGAAGATCCAACGTTTTCAAACGAAATTAAAATTGTATAAGATAAAACTTACAACCTTCCCCCTTTGCAACTTGGTAAGCTAATCTGGAAATATCCAAATTCTCAAAAATTTAAAATTATATATATATATATATATATATATAATTTCTACAAGAAAGATGAATATATTAAAATGAAAAGAATTGAAATTGCAAGATAACCAGACAAAAGAATTTAAAAGGAAATATGAAAAATTAAAATAGTAGAGTTAAATATAAAAATATAAAAGAATGGATGCTACAGTATTATCAACATTGCTGACTTAGGACAGCTTATATATAATTTTTTTATATATATAAAAGTGGAGTTAAACATGTTTTGTGGCCAGCCAACCTTCTCTCTTTCTGTTAATAATAATGAGCAAAAACCGATTGAAAATAATGGATAAGGAATCTAAATCCATTATGATATATATATATATATATATATATAACTTTGTGGAGCTAATTATTCTTAAATTAAAGAAGAAGTTATATATTTGTAAAACAAATCCTTTTCAGGAAAAAAATTCAAAAAAATTGTTCATAAAATAATTTTTTAAAAATTACGAAACTTTTTTAAGTTCTATACATAAATTCCATTTATTCTCTCCATTAAAACCATTAAGGAAAATAATCTTCACTTATTCTAATCTATTTGCATTTCTATTAAACAAATTAAATACATTTTTAACTTAAAAGCTTATTACAAAATGTAAAGCAATGCATACTTATATTTTATAAATGTTAAGAAAACGTATACGTGTGCTGCATATGTATAGGAATATCCAGAAATTGAATAATTCAGCTAACTGAATTTAAACAAGTTGAGTCATTTAATTTATCATAAGAATAAAGATATCGCAGTTTCCATTTGGTCTAAGAGCTTCTAAAGGACATGTAACAGATTTAGTAACTCATGATATAAAATTCATCATACAGAATTTATTTAGAATAAATCCTAATTTGTACCATAAGTGTTATGGTATAACTGAGATAAAAGTTAGTTTTAAATATACTCCTGCTCAAGTGTCTATAAGGTTTTGAAGTCATGAATACAAATTAAATTTTCGCAAAATATCTCTCTATGTATAATTCTAAATGCATGGCGTTATATACATAATTGAAAGATTGATATATATCTAGTTTAATATATTTGATCCTGATATTTATCACCAAATAAGTTTACTAAAATTTCATTAACGTGAGCTAAAAATCTCTTGTTGTAAAAACAAGGAAAGTACAAAAAGTATTGCAAAATGAATTTTGTTGTACCTCGCATTGCAATATAAAATTCTGCTCCTAGACACCAGTTAGATATTTGCATTCGAGTCGTACGTTCAAGTCCCAGTGTCATTAAAGATTCATCGTATAGCAAAGTAACTATTAAGGCTTAAATTCAACAATTTGATAATTGGTGGAAGTTTTGGGAGAAACATGTGAGGTGCATTCATCATTTGGCTGGTGAAACAAAATGATCAAGTTCACAGATAATAGCTTTCGTGCTGTGTCTAATTCTACGCGGCGTTAATAAAATAATCCAACAATATATGTTTATATATATATATGACAGGCCAGAGGCCTTTTGGTAAAAAGGGGAGCATCACATAAAATATAACTTCTCTATTATTCTTTCAACACATTAAATCACATTAACATAACATATGAAGCTGCATAAGCTGAAACTAATTCCCTAGCTAGAGTTAGCGTAAGCAAAAATTTGTACCTCGAAAAAAAATTGTAATATTTTTCTCATTTTTTCGAGAGCCATTATGTATTTTTATATTCCATTATTGTAAAAAGGTAGTAAAATAAATTCTAATTCTGTCTTCCTCATTCATACGAAACCCATATGTGATAATTCCCATGAATAGAGACAAGTATTGAATAGAGACATGCAAGGATGAGGTTTCCGTAAGGAACTGAGACAAATGATATTGAAATAATTGGAAAAAGCAGGCATTTTTCGCTTTTTTATCCACCATTTAGTATTTTAAGATATTTGGAATCCAAGAAGATTCACATCACTTTAGCTGTTTTAACAAACTTTAGCAAATTTTGAACTTGCTCACCGTTTTTGTCTAGAATAACTTAATAAAGAAAACTTTACAAGAGGAAACATAAATCAGTAAAGTAAGAGAGATATATCTTAGAACCAGTGGCATTTGCCATATGTAGGCATTCTTTAAAGATTAATTTGATGCCATTTATGTTGTGAATTGAATCTAGGGCAATTTTGCACTATAATTCTCTTTTTATGAAAATTTTTTATAATAACATTAATTTTGCTAACAATTTACACAATTTTCCTTTCTCTCTCTCTCTCTCTGTATATATATAACTATTATTCTAAAATTACTTTAAAATGTTACAAAAAAACTATAGTTTAATCTTTGATTACTATAATCTAGTTTAATTTCTCACGTTATACAGAAATGTAAATGATTAGGATACCATGAATTTATTGATGAGCATTATCAATATATCTATACAGGTTATTTGAAAATTAGTAAAAAGTATGTTTTAAGAGATATAATGTGTACAAATAGATGATCCTGTGACGTAGTCACAAAGAAGAAATCACCCCTATTCATGATGAACTCCACAGCTTGAGTGCACATGGCGTTGGCGTCATTGTACTTTATCGGACAGGTGGACTGTCGGTGCCAGTGTGACTGGTAAACACAATGGGCTGGGCATCACTGCATTATTTTTCGTCCATAGGCAGTGATTGTCCGTCTTGAAAGGCTGGCGCCTCGGCAGACGGCAGCGGGTGGCATCAAAAGAGAAAAAGGCGGCGAGATGGTTAGAGTACCAGATGTCAGTCAAGCCGTTGTCACCGGCAACCTTTGAGAGGAACCGGAACCTTTGTTATCCCTGAACGAATTATGGACTTGCAAGACCGAGGTGCCGGGTGCAAAACCTTGAGGCCTGCCAATGGGGGTTGATGAGGGTCGTGGAGTGGACCCGCCCCTAGAGTTTAAAAGGGTCGACCCAAGAAAAAGAGGGATGGCGTCCCGATCGAATCCCACGATCGACCTCCTAGATGGAATCGACGGATCTAGGAAGAAAGCATGAGGCGAGGACCTCCGGATCGACACCCACAATAGACTCCCGAGACAGGATCCGACGGACGAATAAAGAAACGCCGAGATAGACTCCCGAGATGAACGCCGAGATAGACTCCTGAGAGTCGAATAAAGAAAACGCGAGGAGTGGACACCAATGCTAAATAGAACTAGCTAAATAGAACTAACATCTGAAACTGGCCTTTTTTTTCATAGTGATCTCCTAAATGTTAAAAAGTGAAAAAAAACAATTTTTGATCACAAATAAAAGTATTTTTTAATGATTAGCCTGGCGTCACAATACGCTACCAAGTCCACGACGCCACAATCCAAATGAATTAATTTCAACAACAATATAACTATTAAGCAACAGATTTATAGATATTTAATTAAGTATATTAGAAAATCTGTTGTTAAATATGCTTTAAATTTAGATACCTTTGAAAAATATAAATGCAGTATTGTAAAAATTCTTTTGGCATTAAATAATACAACGATTTATAATGTTTCTGATTGAGATAATGGAATTATGACTAAAGATTTATTGGAAGATTTCTTTATTTGATATTTATATGTGTGTGTCTGGTAACTTGTCCATTATTTGCAAAAATTATTAAAGCATTGATTCTCAATAAGCGTTTCCAAAAACAATAATTATTTCTATAAATCTGATTCAAGTTGTAGACAAACTAGTATTTTGGAATCGATAAAAATTTACTATGCATAATCAGAAGTTAAATTTCCACATATACTTCTTTAATCTTAAATTTCGAAAGCACCGTATAAAATTTTGTAGTGATATATACCGATGGGGGAAAAAAGCAACCCAACACCTAGAAAACATTGTTGCAATTTTTTTGCATTGCATTGCATTTAGTGTGTTTAGATAACCTTTTTTAATTCATAAATTTTCAAGATCTCAGGATAATTAAGTCCAAGAATATCCAATTCAAATGAGAATTGAGAGTACGTTAATAACTGGTGTACCCTCAAAATTTTTAATTCAGGGATGCAGACGTGCATGCATTTTGTCGTACAAGTGAAATATGCGGATGAAGTTTCATGCCTGTTGCACTTGGTTGATGAGTTAGAGATTTTAAATGCTGATTGTGAATAATTTTAGAGTTGTTCAGTGATGTTCCGTTCGTGCTGAACTTGAGCAAGATCTTGTAATCTACTATACCGAAGCAACACATTGATGTTTTGTATAACATACTGCGTTACAATAGTGGTACGAGAAATCACGTTACCCCTGTCCTGTCATATATGGCAACGCAAAAGGTTGTATCAGGAAATTGACGCACATGGTTGCATTAGGGTGCATGGAACAACAATTTGCCTTTGCAAACAGATTGATTGTAAGCGTTCACCTGGTTGATTTCTGACAAACACAAAGCCTTCACTGACGTCAGGGAAGAACCAGCTTTCATAAGAAAACACACTAGATCTCAATTCCATTTCCCAGTTTTCTAATGGTGTGGATGGTCGGAGAGGGGGTGTCAGTTCAGGTGTCATTCTTGTTATTTAACCACGGCTTAGAAATAAGAGGTTCGTCGCCAATAGCCTTCGCTTTAGAGTGTAATGTTAGGAAAACACTTCCTCATTCGTTCTCAAGTGAACCCCAGCTTAACTTCACCAACACAGCAAATCGTAGCGGTTTGAATACACTCTATAGGGAGTCTGGCTCAGAGATATCCTTGAAGTACCCGATTTTTAACCCAGCACTACTCGCGCAGGGTGTGTCATGCCCACCGTCTAACTTTTTTCAACTCTCCTTCTAAGCCTTTTTTTTGAAAAATGGATAGTTTCCCATGTAGCTGACTTTTAGGTCATATCCTTTCAGATGCCGTAGCTTGTAGGAGATTTCTAAATATATATTTTTGGATATCACCTCTTCGGATATGTCATTCCCTGCGCTGGAATCCCCGTTACAGTTCTGAATGCCTGAACACGCTTTAAATCTTCCTTATTCTATGGCGCATTTTTGTAGTTATAATGAAGAAATGCGATATTTAAGTAATTTAATAAATACAGTATTCAATAGATATAGTACAACAGTATTCTCGGATGAAGAAATTCTCCTTGTGGTTATGATGAGGAAAAAGCAAATGAAGAGTATAACAGCAAGTATGATTCCTACACTGAAATCGATCCAGATTTAGAAAAGGGAGACACTGTTGAAAATAAATGTTTTATATGTAGAGACACAAAAACATTTGAGAACAACGTAATTTTAAAGGAGATAACTGGTACACATTTTATACACTTTCAGATGAACTTTTGAAAAAAAAAAACTTTTGCTGGAACAAAATAAGAGAAAATAAAAAACAAATTCCAAAGTTTTTAAATTCAAAGAATAAAGAAGTTTACTCCTATATGTTTTGTTTGAAAAAGATACAGATTTAAAAAAATTAAGATCCAGCACACGTTTAAAGGAGTGTATAAACAATGCAGTGAATGCCCTTATAAAAAGAACAGGAAAACACTAAATCTACGTGTGAAAAATGTAATAAACATGTATACTTCCTACTTTTCTTCCTTTTTAACCTTTGTATACAAATTTTACGGTAAAGACAGAATGTAAACACCCTTGGGTATGATACGCCCTGCGCGAGAACTGTAGGTCGTTTTTTTCACGCGAGTGATGCCAGGCTAAAATAGTTCGTGTGCCACTGTGCTGCTAACTGAAGCTCAAATAAAAAGTATTAGGTTTCTATTTTAAATTTTTTGCTTTCTGAAGTCTATTTCATGATATAAATTTTAAAGAATATCAACACATGTTCAACTGAGTATTATTCAACATAAGAAGTGATAAATGTGAAAATCATTATAAAATTGGAAATATTTTATTTATTAAGAGAAATCTAAGTTTTGAAGAAATATCACACTTTATTAAAAGCTAATATTTTAATTGTTTATATAACTTGTTTCAGGTATAATAAGTTAATATTCGTAAAAATTTTAAAAAATAAATTTTAGATGAAATACCTTTTTTGACAATGATCTTTCAAATTTTTAATTTCTAAAAATATGTACAAAATTTGGAGTGAAAGGGATGCACGATGCAACACAATCCATCTTCATCATTTTTATAACACTTGTTTAACTTCAACTTTTTTTACGAATAAAGAAAGTTTATGTAAAGAAATAATATACTATAAATCATTTTATTATTTGAAACCTATTTAAAAATATTTTTAAAAAATACCTTTTCATACGGATATATTATATTGAAAAATAAATAAATCAAAGAAAAATTTCTCCAAATCTCCAAACACTCTCTGTTGAGAGTCTATCACGAAATATCGGAATAATTTTTCTTTACCTTAAGATGAGAAAACTGAATGGGACGTTTATCGATCATTATTCTGTTCAATCTATCGACCATTTTTTAAAAGTTTTGAAAAGTTTCTTTCCTATCGAAGTACAAACACTGAGTAAATTGAGAAAATTTGGTAAAAAAAGTGAAAAAGCACGATACATAAGCCAGCACGCAAAGGGAAAAGAAAAATTTCATAACATGCTTTTTTTCTACTCGATTTACAGTTTAAGTCTTCAAAATTCAGATGTATTTTAAAGAATATTTTCTCATAGTTATCAGTAAGAAATTCAGAAGACTGTTAACTTAATGGCGAGGTATATTTACGTTAAAGTTAACAAAAAATTATGTTGCCATTAACTAGGTATTGAATTTGCTGACACTCTGGCCGAAGCTGGCTCTGACATTTCCCAGCAATCTCCATGACCTTTTTGCATTCAGCAATTTTCTGCATTTTTCATTTCAGCAAATCTGAATCTTTCCAGCAATCTGACATGACAGTGACAAATCCTCCTGTCAGTTGTCACAGTGCTAAAAGGGCTCAATTCCATTATTATCAAAGTGAAGGGGTGTCTTAAAGTAGTGTTTCTTAAATTTTCAATTTTGGCGACCCAATTTTCAGTCATAAAGTTTCATTGTGCTCCCCTCCCACTGATACAACAACTAAGTATTGAATGCAACAATAATGTGCTTCTACGCTGTAGCTACAATCCGTCTTTAATTATAAACCGCACAAATTATCAAGATATGTATTGAATTTTGTAAATAGTATTGTGTATGACAGGCTTTCATGGTAGTTACTAGTAATTACTAAACTTGTTTTTAATTTAATATTGATCAATTAATTATCAAATAGTTTTTGTCGTACTGATATACTGACAAGTCTCTTTATTAGTGTGAATATGTATTTTATTTTATCAGAATGTATTTTGTTTTGCTCCGTTTCTGTAAATTGATAATAATTTTTAATCTTTTATTTTCGATTTTTCGATATGCTCGCGCTCCCCCCTCCCCACGTAGGGTTATCACGCCTCCCTAGGGTGTCACACCCCACAGTTTGAGAAAAAGCATCTTTAAAGCATGGACCAGCTGGGCTTGGGCCCAGGGCCTCGGTTTCAAAGGGGTCTCGTCTCGTTCTTGACTCAGCCTTAATAAGATCATGTTATTAATAATTTTAAAGGTCAAATATTTTATTTCTAGTTGTTTTCTCTGAAAAACTGGAAATTTCGGATTATATGTCAACTTGCAACTATGGCAAGACTACATTTTTATGTGATGACCGTTTTCCATTCATAGAATTCATAAGCCATCATTACTCATTCAGTCAATAGGTGGCAGTCGGTCGAGCTGGGTTGTGCGATTGTAAGTCATGCCCATTTATTTGTGTCGGGCTGAAATCGCAGGAGTATTTGACGCATGCTTTGTACTGTCTACTTTTAAGGGTCTTAGATTGGGCCTATATTTCTGTAGAAGGCCCATGACCTACATTCGTGTAAGAGCCTGATTACCTACTTTAGCGTTGGGGGCCACAGCTTTCAGAAGTCTTATGACATCTTTGTCAAAGTGTCCCAGTGCTCAATTTCCGTTATTATCTTAAAAGAAAAAATCAGGAAAATGTAGAACTTTTACTTAAAAAACTTGCAAGATTATGAAACGATTCATTTACCAACATATAGATTGAAACAAATTTTGACGAATGTAAGCAATTACTATTTTTCATTTTTCTCTAAAGGCGAAAAAGAACAAAGAACAGAGCATTCTAAATTTAAGAAAAATAATCCATTCAGCTTTACTTTTTATATCAAAATTCCCTCAGAACTTTCCCTTGAAGATACTTACTTAACAGTAATTATTTTCTTGCATTCTAAAGAATGATATCAATCAGTGACTTTTATTACCATCTTTCTTTTTATTAACTTTAAATACTTCGAAATCCTTCTTGTATGGCAAATTAAATATTCAATAGCGTTCCACTATTTCTTCACTGAGAAAGGCTCAAAAATGTTAAAAGAGTATATTAACTGCAGGAAAATATGTGATACTTACCATGTGAAAAAATGCAACAAAATAAATGTGAAAATAATTTAGAACGAAATTATTTTAATTTAGAATATGTGAAATGAAAAACAATTTAATGTGTTTGTGTGTTTGTGCTCTGGTATATCCTACATCAAAAACTCAAATATCTTTGAAATATTCTAAAAATACACTTGAATAAAAATGCGCTTTAAAATACAAAGAATTAACAGTGAGATTAACAACTTTTTTTTTAAAGTATGCTTGTAATGCGTATTTTTAAATGTATTGTATTACTGAGTTTTTTCATGTATTTACAAAATAAGATTCGAGTTCTATTGAAAATAATATTTTTTTTCTTCAAATAAGGATAGATTAAAAAAGTCCTGTTTTTCTTGATTCTGTTATTTAAAGTAAATGAGAAGACATGTGCCCTGTATTACTGGCTTATCATGTCTACATTTCTAATTAGTCCATAAAGTATTCTAACTTTATCATCCGTCACTTTTTATTATTTATAAATTATTGTTTTATTTTATACTCTCTACTAATTATGATTACAGCAAGTAAAATATTTCATTCAAGTTATTGAGTAGTTGTTTCTGATTAAAGAGCCATATTTTGATTTTTAGAGAGCTCTTTAATTAAAAACTAAAATACTCATAACTTATTATTTTCAGAAGCAATCAAACCTCGTGTATTCTTCTGAATTAACATCAAGAATACGAGAGGGTTATGATAAATTTTCATAACTGTAAGACATTTCTTAAAATAGTGATTGTTAAAACAAAAATATACTTTATTATTTTTTTAAATGTAGTTGTAGAAAATATGGATTACGAAAGTGATAACTTAAATACAATATGATATACTGCATTTAATACAATGACATTTTTATTTTTAATATTAGAAGGATACTTAAGTACTATCGCAACAATGCCAACATTCAAGGTCACTCGTCAAGTTGGCAAACCCGATTTCGCATGTGTCTTACGCGCTAAATTAGCAATCATGAGCTTCATTTCATATAATGTGTGCAGTGCGTTTGCTATAGTACTTTAAGTGCCAGAAAAGCGTATGGCTAAATTCATGTGATGTCCTAGCCACATGATAAATGCAATCCCATGTTTCCAGCCAATCTGTTCATGTGCTTCACCAGTGCCAACTTTTGCATTTTGCAGAAACCTTCTTTTAAAAAGTAAATATGATATATAGGTAAAAATAATGCATGTGACTTAAAAATACACGTATAATGAAAAAAATTCTTTTTTTAATATTGGAAAACTTTTTGAAGAATTATAATACTTCAAACATCTTCATCCAAAGCTATCAGATTTGAAATCGTATCTAAAATTTACAAGTCTAATGTCAGTTTTGAATTCAATGAAAACCACGCTACTGCACTTATGATATGACCTTCAAAACTTAGACCATTTAACTGATTGAAATTTATTAAAGCCCAAAGTTGCTCTAAAATTCTCTTAAGATAATAACCCTTATGGTCTACCAGGGAATGCTATCACAATCCAAATCAACAAAAATAAGAGCTAAGAACAAACAAAAAATAAAAGGAAAAACAGGAATATATTGCCATCTAGGAGCGACAAGACTTCATCTCTATCCCGAAATGGTTTTACAGTTCCGACACCTTTCATTTGTTATTTGTGTTTTTCTTTTTCCACCCCGTTTTAGTGCGGACATTCTATTGATAGTTGGTTGGCCGTATCTTTTACCACGATTTCTCAACTTGACAGAATTGATACTAAAATAGCAGCTATTTTCAAAAGATCCTGTCACATTGTTTTCTTGCTCACCTTTTTTTTTCCTGATGAAAGTTTCTTAGGTTTTGAGTCTATTTTCTTTATAGAATTTTTTCTATGAATTGAACCAACGGCAATGTGATTTGAGCACATTTTTGCAACTTTCATGTTTGAAAGCAACCAACAGAAACATAATAGATTGGAATTTTCCCTCATAAACACGCCCCCACACACATATAACTCTTTATTTACACGGTAGATACGTTCCTTAGAAAACAATACAAAAAATCGACTAAAAATACATAATACATATGGTAAATTTAAGGAAATGTTCCACAACATCAAAAAATCGGTAAGAAGAAAAAAATTCTAAATATTTTCCCAAAAATGTTTGCCAAAAAGTAATAATAAAAACCATGTTACAGATTTATATAAAAAAATTAATTTTAATTACAAAAAAAATAAAATTAAGTGTACAGTGAAAATTTAATCTATTTGTATATACGTCATATAAAAATTCAGGTTGAATTTAGGAATAAAACTGCTACCTATACTATTCCTCGCTACTTGATAACAAGCCTGCGCGTTTATAATACAAATTGGATCAAGAATGTCATCATCAATAGATGTGTCACACATGTCTAGCTCTATTGTCGATTTTGATTGAAATGAAGAGTTTCGTTCGTTATTAACGGCCTAAATTGGTTCGCATTTTTTTCGTTAAAAAATCGGTTATTAGAGGCATTTTTTTCGGTTTTTCAAGTTGTTTATATAATGTTTGATACCTGCTATAAAAAACTACAGTTTACAAGAAATTTTAATGCACGTTCTATGTTAGAATTGATAAGAAAATGCTGTTCCACAAATTTGTAGCCAATTTCAAGCCCTCGCGAATTAAATCAGCTGTTAATAGCTAAATTTCACTTTCCACCTAGCCATTATCGACATTTTATTATTATAAACTGTCATAAATTCGATTCAATCACCTTTATCCAAAAGGCTTGAATTCCCAAATTATTTTGGTTTAGTGATAGAACAAAAAATTTCGTGTAAAATCATTGAATACGAGTTCGTGTTACTTCAAAATCATTTACAAAAAAGACCATGTAAAAAACGAGTTGGGTGTGTGTGCTCGCGCGTGGCTAGAAAGAGATATTTCACACACAATTTTTTTATTTCGAATTTTTCAAAATTTAAAAAAATTTACATTTTGATCAAATCTTAATTTTTTTAATCTTAACATTCTTTGTAAACATATAAGAAATTAATATTTTTAATATATTTCATTCTAACTTTTCTTTAAATTAAGCAGAAAAATACAGAGATTATTTCCCAATATTCTTATTCTGTTTTGCAATCAAATGCCAAGTGAGTACATTTATTGAATCAATATTACAGTGGATTTGCGCCAATTATAGAGCATTGGATGTTAAAGATTTAACTAAAAGTGATAATACAGTGGTTACCTTTAATGAAGCTTTTGTCAAACGTAACACTTATATTTATTAATTTGTTAGGTTTCTCAAAGACAACACATATCGTTTTCAAAAATAATAGACAAAGAACATGGATGATTTTTGACAGCTGCCAAATTTTTTCCTTACCTGGCCTTTTCTGAAGACAAGTGATCACCCCCAGAGGGTGCTTCTACTGCATGGTACAGTCAGTTCCAAATATAGTGTCAAGAGTGGCTACAAAATTAAATTAATATACTTAAGGCTCAAAGTAATTATGCAAAATTAGGAGATTTTGACTAAAACACAGTTGATTTCAGTATTGATTAGAACATAAATTTAAGTACATAAAATAATTTAGTATATAAAAATGCACTGAACTTTTTCGAAACTAAAGCCAAAATATGAGCACTTTTTAATGCTTGAATTTACTACTCCCATTTTGTTGCAACTCTTTTTCTTATTAAAACTTATTCCATCTTGTGTCTGTGAAAGCCTGTTTGAAGTAAAAGAGCATTTAAAGGTAACTAAAAATCCTCATAGAGAAATTCTTTTTTGTGTTGTAGTAATTTCTAAGATATAACAACACTTGTGATTAAAAGTCAAAAAGGAAGAGGAAAACTAAGAGTAAAATCAATGTTGTGCAAAGATCTTATAATTTAAAAAAAGAACCGATATTATACGTTTTTATTGTAACATTAAGAAGGTTTAAAAACTTTTAAATTATATTTGCATATAAATTGACAAGTTTCGTCATTTTTTATTTAAAAACCGAATTTTCTTAGACCTTAGATGTTAAGAATTAACAATAAAAATGAAGAAAATTTAATTAGAAAAAAAAACATGTATTGACTAAAGTAATACAGAAAAATATTTCATATTAAAAATACCATTATTTC
Source organism: Trichonephila clavata (assembly GCA_019973975.1). Classification (NCBI taxonomy): domain Eukaryota; kingdom Metazoa; phylum Arthropoda; class Arachnida; order Araneae; family Nephilidae; genus Trichonephila; species Trichonephila clavata. Next base: position 46,198 of record BMAO01005351.1, read on the forward strand.
TTATGCTAGAATTCCAATTTTCCAGCTCCCTGAATTTGACAAAGCGAAAGATGAGTTCTTTTGGCGTTAGAAAGAAGGAAAACAAAAGGATATGAATACCTTACATGTCCATGAAAATTCGAAAAGAGTGCATATTAATAAACATAAAGGAACAAAACACGTTAACTTTGCTTTTTAAGTATTTGAGTTATTCGATGTGAGGCTTTTTTTAAATATTTGATTACTTTACGTTTCACAAAATTTAATTGCATAGTAAGAAAGGGGGCACTTTCGAAGTAGGAAAAAAATAGAGTAATTTCCTAAAATAAGAGAAAGAATCTTTTCCACTGATTAGAAACTATCTAATATATAAAATTCTCGTGTCACAGTGTTTGTAACCAAACTCCTCCGAAACTGTGTGGCCGATTCTTATGAAATTTTGTGCGTATATTCAGTAGGTCTGAGAATAGGACGTAGACTATTTTTCATTCCAATATTGTAATTAGTTAAAAAGATATTAATTAAAAACCTTAAAACGCTTAATTGTCTTAACCCTGCGCGTTATTTTTCCCGCCTAGCGACTTGAATGAACAGAGGGTGAATTTTTTCGGTATTCTCGACGTTATTTAAACAGCAATCCCGATTTTGTTTTTTAAATCAGACAAAAAATAATTACAGAATCGGAAAGATCATTTCTTTCGCCACGATACAGTATAAATTTTTTTGCAAAATAATAATATTTTCTATTTTTTAAGATTTTTATAAAAAATAGTTAAAATTGATGCGTTTTTATGAAAATTATTTCGAAATCGTTGCGTATGAATTTATTTTCGTGTTATGAAAACGATATTCTACACTAAATAACTTCAAGCCTTTTTCTTTTAGAACCAGTCATTTAAAAAATAAAATGCCCAAAACTTTTTTTTAAAGATTTTTCGAAAAATTGTCGAAATTTTTACCTTAACATTGAATAACTTCGTTATTTATTACGATTATCATAAGAAGCTGTTGTTGCGTTTGTAGAATAATGTTATCAAATTTCTGTGCAAAGATTGAAAAAAGTGCCTAAAAATTACGGATTTTAAATTTTTTTTTTGTGATTTTCGTAAAATAACGTTATTGCAAGAAATAATCTAAACAGTATTTTTTGTACATTTTTTATTTAAAAGGCCTTCGTTTTCGAAATTAATGTGTGAAGTTTGAAAGCATTAACTTAAAAATTAAGTCCTAAAAAAATAAAAACTTTAATAAAAATACGCGATTTTACAGTTTGCCAAGCCTTAGCGTCGAAAAAGGGTTTCGCACCAAATAGCTTTCAACTGTTTCACCTGAAACTTCACATCTAACTCAAGGGTTACACCAAAAAGTTCTGACTTAAACATGCGAAAATCAGCAAATTTGGCGAGTAAAAAAAATGCGAGTGAAAAAGTTATTTTTGCTTCAATTTTCATCATTTTCTCTTTATATAATTTTCAAAATTAAATCATTATTGATGTCAGATTAAGATGAAAGAATGTATTCAATACATTTCTAAGATTCATTTAAAATATTTATCTGTATTAAATCAGTTATTTAAAAAATAAAAAGCTAAAAATTTTTTTGAACAAATTTTAATAAAACACTCAAAATACTTAAATTAATCGTTTAATGATTTCTTTATTAAAAAAAGTAATTGCATGAAACTTTATTCCCATGTGTGAACATTTCAAAAAATCCTCACAATTTTACTTCAAGATTTAAAATAGTAGTGAAATTTTGTAATTTGAAAAATTTCTACTTTTCTGTCTTTTTTCAACATAAAACTATTTTTAAAAAGGCTACATTTTCGTTTCCGAGGACTAAAAAACTGCAACGAAAGAATTGGAAAGTGGGTGAGTGATGTATAAATTCGCACTGTTCACCTACCGAGAGTTTTTAGCGAAGGACTTCGAAATTTTAAGCCACGGTCAAGTGATGAGGACGACACCTGAGCTTTCACCCATCTCTCCTAATTACCACACCAACTTAAGAACAAATTTCGAAAAAGGGAGTTTTTATGACATAGTTAAAGAAATCACTCACATCGCGCGCATACACACACACACATAAGTGCTATCGTCCTAAGGGAAACAGGAAATTCCCATGGGGATGAAGTTATTCATTCGGTAAAAGCCCGTGCAACCCCGGGGTAAGAGGAGAGGAAAGAAACAAAGAAGCCAAAGTAATTTCGAAAAATAATATTGGAAGTGCTGATTTTGTCAAGAGAAGGGAAAATGTTAAACGAGAAAGCCATGATACGCACTCACGGGCCATGCACTCACATCGTACGTGTCACACTCACACAGAAGTGCTGGCGTCAGAAATAAAGGAGGAAATTAACATGGGGATTAAGTTATACCCTCGGTAAAAGCCCGTGCAACGCCGGGCCGGTTCAGCTAGTGTATATATATATATATATATATATATATATATATATATATATATATATATATATATATATATATAAACTAGCTGAACGGGCCTTGACAGCTCGAGAAATCATAATAGTTTTCCCCTCTAGATACATTTCTTTTTGTTTGTCATGGTTCCATGTTCTTGTTCTTCCGGTCTGATCTTAGATGCTTGGGATTTATTAGTCTTATTTTGAATTATTTACTGCTATATATATATATATATATATATATATATATATATATATATACACACATACATACATGAACATCCTGGTATCGTGTAAATAACGAAGGAAGAGTTTTAAACTATTTTCAACTCAATGAAACATCACTGTGAAGCTGAAATCAAAAATAAAGGCTACCCCACTATGTACTGACGACTCACTGCTATCATCAGTATCTAATGCATATCGATAATTATTGCAGCATAACTTTTTTGTGTCGCAAATATTTAAATTGTGTTTTTTGTATTGAATTCAGTATTAAATTCTTTTAAACATTATATAGTTGACTTTGTATTTTGTACAACGTAACATTTTTCTATAAACATACAAAATTAAAAGACATATCAATTTTGAATTTTATATATATATATATATATATATATATATATATATCATGCTTTGTAGTTATGAGTTGTGCTGTTAAGTGGTGCTAGTTGGGGGTTTCTGATGACCGTTTGTGAGCTGGCATCAGTCAGAGTTTAGTAAATTGGTTGTGTCCTCTATTATATGCGCTCCAGTTTCAACCCTTTGATGATTAGTGAAATGTCTGACCCAAGAGAAAAACATTATGTGTAAAATTTTGCATTTGGCTTTTTAATGAAAAAACTGCACCTGGGACCATTGGAAGGTTTCGCCAAATCTTTAATGGCGATGCTTAGGGAAAATCCCAGGCCTACGAATAGTCTTTCCTTTAAAATCAGATAACGTGCCAACTGAAGACATGTCACGCCCAGGGCGTCCTTCAAAAAGAAGAAATGACGTAAACATTGCCAAATCAGATTTACGATTGAGGGAGATCGGCAAAAGACCATTGATAAAGTTTTCGAGGATAGGACGTGTCGCACAGTAGGCAGTTTTCACGATCTTGCGCACGGAAATCCCAAAAATGAAATTCTGCGAAAAAGAACAACAACCCGCAATTTATGACCATCATAGGCTGTCTAGCCATGTTGTAATAATTTTTTGTCAGTTCGCCGTTGGAAATCTCCAACAGTCGACATTTTAGATCGGGTTTGTTGGGGCTACGAGGAACTCCTGCGCTCCTCATTTCCAGTCGGAAGTTCTATCTTTTCGTCTGAACAAGAGTTTGTAGCTTTTGGTGTTTTATGTTAAAACTACACGTCATAGGCGAATAATTTCTTTATTTGACTCTCAAATTAGCTTCAGATTTGATTCGAAATTGTAAAAACGTAACATTTTGCACAGTACGTAATTCCCACAAACGCATGTCGGTTTTTTGAGTTTAATGGACTAGAACTTTTGGGACAGACATGGATTGATATTTGTAACACTTAAATCACGTAGAGTAGATGTGGACCTTTAATTTAATAGCAAACTTAGCTTCTATTTCTTGCAATCTCCAAAGTTATGATTTTTTCCAGCGTTGGACGATTGTTATTGTTGAGACACCTGTTCCGCCTTCTTATTTCTCTCCGTAAGAGGGCGCGTTAAAACAAGTCAGCGAAGATAATGCTAGAGTGACTCGGAATGATACAATAACTACAAAAAATCCCCACATATATCTCCATTATTTTTTTTAAAGTTGTCACAACCTGTCGGATACCTTAATAAAGCAATAAAACATTGCAAGTTTATTTTGTATCAAAAATATAAAAAACTAAACTTTCTTCTTAATTTTTTTAAACCCTGTTTCACATTATAATCTTAAGAAATAAAGAAAACTATAAAAATTCTTACTTCACGCAAAGCAAAGTTCAACAATATGCTTCAAAAATCTCGATTTTTAAGTGAAGTATTCTAATATATTATATTACTATTTTATCTAATAATATTCAAAAACCATATCATAAATGCCCTATAAGTAGTATTTTACTCTTCGAAAAAAATTGGATCACTAAAGATCTCTTAATAGGACGCTGAGGCTTCACCAGCAAGAATGGAAATTTATGAAATACTTCAGAATATATTATGGGAGTTTATGGAAGCTTACAAAGACAGGGGGCATGATTAATGATGCGACGCATCATCTCCATATGCCATAATAAAAGAATAAAAGCTTCAATAATAGGAAAGAAAGAAAAATGAACAAAAAGTAAAATAAAGTATGAAAATAGTAAATATTCAATGCTGAAGCAGAAAAGTGATATGTGAAACAATAAATGTGAGTGTAGGTTTTTAAAATACAATTAGTAATTATAAGAATTAAGTATTTACTTCTTATCAATGAGTTGAAAATTATATTAAAATATGCCAATATTGAGAATTATGTAACGCATTTTTTAAAATTAATTTTCAAAATCCATAAAAATTTATTATATGCGAAATGTTTAAATTGAAGAATTAAATGTTTATCTTGAAATGTTTTAATCGAATATATTCTTTTCTAAATTAAATTTTCTTACTAAATATAATTCAAAAATAAGATAAAAGTGTGATCAAATTTCGAAGGGAAAAAAGGCCTTCATTATCAATGGAACTTGACTCTTGAAAAAGTCTATAAAAACATTACAATTTTAAATTTATCCTTTAATTACGTCTTTGTAACCATTTTCTTTTATTTTCAAAAACACATGCACCAATACCTTACAAATTAAATTATTGTGTTGCATATTCACATAGGCATATTGGACGTAAATTACGTCGAATAAATATGGTATGTTTAAAGCTATCAGCAACCAAAACACTAAAGGAAATAACTTGTCATACTGCTTAGTTCAGCAACCGATAAAAAATAAAAAGTATTTTATCATACTTTGTAAAATACCCCTGTATAAAACATGGAAAGATAATTCAATTAAATTAGAAGCTTAAAAAAAAGAAAATAATTTATTAAATTGAGACTGTAACATGATATAAGAAGTTCATAAAAACATTTTTTATGAGTGACTATATTTAATAATCAAGTAATTGAAGATATAATAATTTGTATTTATATATAATCAAATGTTGAACATTAAACCTGTTGAAATCATATTATAAAACTACGGAAATTTTTATGAAGTAACATATTAATTTAGTTTAATTTAATTCTCCAAGATTCACACAAATGTAAAGACTTACTTTCAAGTTATGACAATTAAATACAAGTTTGTTCAATAAATTTTGAATTTGAGAATTGCAAGCAGTTTTAAGAAGTTGTTGAAAAAAATAATCAATATAATTCAATACACCGTAAATAACGACAAGACAAAACTGTATACTCGATATATACAACGGAATTATAGAAGTAGTAATATGCAAACAATATTTTGAGTCTTATTTGGAAAAAAAACGAACATATATTCATGAAATTTTGCACAATTAAGTTTTAAGCAATTATTTATAGAACTCCACTTAATTGTCACACTAAGTACGAAATATTTCTTGAAAAAATTCTCCTAGGGGAAAAAATCAATCACAATATGTTCCATTATTAATGTGTTTGCTCTTACTTATAATGTATTAGAGTCCCTGACATTACTGTTAATAAAGTTTCAGACTCTGAAATGAAAAACAACCCGTGCTCAGAAGAATGCAACTCACCCAAGGATCTCTGAAGAAGAATTAAGACAACAGCATAACAACCGAAATATTATAAATATCGAGCTCACCCACGAAAAAAACTTACTTTTAGAAGAAATACTGTTTGACTCCTTAACTGCCGTTTTAAAGTTAAGAGATTGTTTCCCAGGTGCTTTTGTTTTTCACACAAATTTGCGTATCTGTGTATTGGGAGAAACGAAAAGACATGTAAAGCAAATTCTCTAAAATATGTAAGTCCTTCACAAACTCTTTCAAGGTCATTTATTGCGTTCCAAAAACTTTGTGATAGCTTTACTGACAGCAGTACAAAGAAAAGAACATATCTCGGAAATACTTATATATACGTTAGAGGCAGTTAACGCACTGGCTGAGGGAGATATTTTTCGCCTGCGACAGTTACGGATTTTAAGAAGTAAAATAAAAAGCATATTTTTTTTTAATAAGCGTTTTCAGTGAAACTGTATATTAAATTCTCATGTTTTCCTTTTTAATGGAAAGGGAATAATAACATGGTTTCCATCCGATTCATTCCAACCCCTAACACCTTCCATAAAATAAACTTAGTCACATATGGAGTTAAGCTACCCAAAATAAATTTTTCTTCATGGAAAATAAATATTTTCGATATGTAATTGCATGTTTTCGAAATTCAGTTGAAAATATGTGAACGAGAACACATTTACAGAAATTCTTAGAAATAAAACTGGAAGAAAAAGCTCTCCAAATCATTAATAACATTATGTTTCCTCTATGTCCGGAAGCACTTTGACAATACTGATACAGGTATTTTTCATTTCTTCTTCCTTATCCCATTTCATTGCAATAATGTTTCATCAACCGTATTTTTTGCAGTGGCTTGATAAAAGCAATGCTAAATGGTTGGTTATTTTCAAAAAGCCCTGTTAAATTGTTTTCCGGTTCCCTTTCGTTTTGTTTCCTTCTTTACTTTAGAGAATCATTTAGATTTCGAGTAATTTTTTTCCAAGTCTTTTGATCGTGAACTCATGTTTTAGATGCCATTATTTGGGAATATTCAGCGTATGTGTTTATTGCGAAGGGGTTGGGATTGTATAAAATATTTCAGGATGTATTTCTATTTAATCACACAAAACAGATGGTTTTAAGTAGTGTTATTATCATTATTTTAGTATTTAGGATGTAATTTATTCGCATTTAAATAATAAAAAAATATAATTAGCAAAATGAAATATAATTTTCTTGCTGTAACAACTATTTAAAATTTATTTTACCTTTTTCAAATACGATAATCTCTTCAACACGAAAAAATAACAAACAGAAGTGTTTTTTTCGAAACCTTCGGTGTGTTGTGGCGGTCTGACTTGATAGCTGCAGAAGATGCATTGTGATTGTCGCTATCCGGAGTCTTGAGAGGTTATCGTTGGTGCTACAGCTTACAAACAAATCTGGAAGCGAGACTGAGAGTTAGTCTGAGAGAGTCTAGGCGTATCTTGGAGTGTCTTTTTCGCTTCTCTTTAAAGGTGGAATATAACACGCCTTCAAAAGAGAGATGCAGAATCATTTCTGTTAGGACTTAGCCGGGATTATAATTAGGTCATTGGTTCTTATCATTCCTCGTGTGAGAACTTTGAAGCTGGACATTGACGTGAGAACTACGCCTGTCACGTCACTGTCAACTACACCAAAGAGAGGTCAACGTAACCTGAGAGGACCAAAGAGAGGACCTTGCCCTCGAACTTAAAAATCAGTATCGTGGATTGGGTACTTTCCCATGTAAAACTATATGACTGTTGGGAAGTCATTAGTTTCCTAAAAGGAAGTCGGTTCTTTTGGTGTAGACCAGTGATCTTCAAACTGTGTTCTAAGGTACCCTGGGATTCCAAAAGGCATAACCACGAGTCACAATTAAAAAAATCAAGAAGAAATAAATATGCATGCAAAATGGGTTAATGTTCTCTATGAAGTTTGTATAATTACAATTATCTAATGCTCCACCTATTAATTAAAATTGAAAATTTTATTTATATGTAATAACTTTTTTGCAACACTTTTTAAAATTTTATTATAATAAAATAAAAGTATATTAAAACGTTTTATCTTTTTATATATATTTCCTACTAGATTGTGAATATTCTATTGTTTATACTACCTCGGGCTCCTAGAGATAATTTTATACTTCTTAGTTAGCCCAATGTCTTGCAAATCTAAACAGTTTTCCAATGGAAAATGCACCTTTTTACATTTGTGAAAAACAACACCTATAATGAAGGAACGGGAATAACATATCACCCGAGTTGATGTTAAAATATAAATTAAGTAAGAACATCTTCTAAATTTTTGGTTGCAAATTTATGCAAATAATATGAATTTTCTCACCCAGCTATAAACATGTTAATGCCATTCAGAACATTGTGTTTAAGTTAAATATCATTCTCAACATAAGTGGCTAAAAAATAAATTATTAAAACAAATTAAGCTCAGAATTTGTAATTCAAATGCATTTAATCTCAATAGACCTAGACCGACAGTTTGCTTAAATACACTAGCGTACATCCCAGTTACTAAATATAATGCATGGATAGGTGACACTTATGAATAACAAATTGATATTATTAGTGAGTAAATTATATGAAAAATATAAGTTTAGAATTTTTTATTAATAAACGAATACTTTTTTAAATTATCTTTATATAAAGTGCCTATATATATATATATATATATATAAAACATGTTAATTTAATTTAAATATTATTTTGAGATATATTTTTCAAAGTGTGCGTATGCAATGGGGCTCCACGAAAACACTTTTTAGTTCTAGGAGTTCCACGAAAGCACTCTCAAGCTCTAGAGCAGTGATTCCCAAAGTGGTTTATATAGACCCCAAGGGGTCTATGATAACAGACAGGGTTCTACATCAGCGAAAAAATAACTTGGGGTCCATGAGGTGTAAATGGGGGTCTGCGATAGTGACTTTCACTAAACCAGATCAGGACTTTTAATTTTAATTGAGAATTTAATCAAGTGGAAACCAGGCTTACTAATTTAACATATTTATTTACTACATTTAATGAAGTTAATTTGCAGTTATAAGGACAATCATTTCGGCGTTTTTTGCCATATTTAAGTTAAGGAATGTATAATATTGGACGTCCCGAATTTTTCTAGTTTCTCAATTTGTCACAAACAATCTGCCAGGAAAAGGATGTTTTAACCTATGTTCAATATTTAAATATTCTTTATTCAAACTTTGAAACTAGGTTTGAGAATGTTTTGACTATATAGCAATTAATTAATATAAACACATTGACAGAAAAAACAAAGGTCATATTGATCAGAAATGTCATGAATTGATCAGAATAGGCACTAAGAAGACTTAAAGTAAAATTTTTAGAAACGGATATTAGCAATTTTAGAAACACCAGAATGGATGTAGTATCAGATTCATATCACCCATTAGTTGCTCAGTTACTTTATGTAACAATTTTAAGTACTAATTAAATAAATATTTAATTAATTAACACGTGTCTTAGGTTTTAAACACTATACTTCACAACAGTTAGAAATTTAAATATTTCAAAGTAAGTATAGTTCTTTACCAGTTGTCAATATCTTCCAGTTGATAAACTTTACAAAATTCATCATTAGGTAAGTAGGGGGTCTACTCAAAATCTAAAAACATGGCAAGGGGTCTACGAGACAAAAACAGTTTGGGAACCTCTGTTCTAGAGGCTCCGTGAGTTTAAAAAGTTTGAAGACCACTGATGTAAGCGTTTGGAGGGCGAGGGTTCATACCGGAAGAGGACAGTCGAGAATCGAGAGGAACTCGTTCCCTTATTATATGTTTCAATAACATTTATTTTTCATTAGTTGATGGAAGGACTACTTAACCTTTTTATCCTGATGTACCATTGCTTTTAATTACAGAAATTTAGGAAATTATTTTTTATAAGAAAAGACAAAGTTAATATCCAGAAAACATTTGACTGGATTACAATGGTATGTATTTAAAATACATTATGTATTTTATATTTTTAAAAATATGCATTTTAAAAATATTGGGAACATACAGTACATATAATTTTTGACCCCTGGTGTAGACCTCCGCATGCTCCCCCTCCAGTGTTGTCATGATGATACAAAATAATCAGATAACCAGGGAACATGGCGACCAGAAAGGGTTTAATGAAGCCTTGAGTTGGTTTCTGTTACACACTTTTCTATGTTGAGAGTGTCCCTGAATTATGCATAAACGCAGGTTTTAAAATATTATTTAGAAATCTTCCACCTGAAAATTAAATACAGAAGGAAGGAAGAAGAGATTGACGACACCGTCAGTTCCAAGGTAAGCAAATGACCAGAAATTTGATGCTTTAGTTAAAAAGGGGTATTTATTTTCTCCCAATCTGTTTGTAAACATCAATTAGAATAACTGTTGTTTAAATCAGAATTCCAAGTAAAATTCAGCACAACTATGAAATAATACCTACATAAAGATTTCTAAATACATTAAGTGAACTATAACATATTAATTCCACTGCATAGTTGCCAGATTACACTATACAGTAAATTATACAAAACTGGCTTTCAAATGTCGCCGAAGAGACTGCGTTCTTCATTTGGCAAAACTCCAAAGGAATTCGGCACAATACAGTTTTAAATGGAGATGCCACTTCAAGAAAATTTTCCTCTTTAATTTATCTTTCCAATTTGTTTTTTAAGATATTTCACTTCCATTTAATGAAACAAATGGATTTTAGTTTATTCAACAGGTGGCTAGTTAGATTAATAGTATCTGAGTGAGTGAGTGAATATATTAACGTCGCACTGTTCAGCTACACGAGGGTTTTTGGCGACGGATCTAATAATTTGGAACCATGGTCAAGTGACTAGGACGACGACACCTGAGCTGACAACCCCGTCTCTTAGCTACCACACCACACCAACGGTAGGATGTTTGAGCTCTTGAATGATTTAACGTGCATCGTTCCTTTACATGGAGGATCCTCAGTGGTACTGGGCACGAACTCATGACATGGTGGACACAATCCGATACCTTGACCACTGGGCAACCGTAGCCCCTTAACAGTATGTGAAGATATGACAATACAACAAACATTTATAAGAAACTAGCCGTTACCTGCCCACTGCCCTGTGTACTTCATGACACTGTATGGTGAAAAATGATTTTTCAACATTGATATACTTATGTCCTATTAGGAAACTTTAAGTTTTATAATTGAAAACATTCATAAATCCCAAGTCTCTTCATTTAAAAAGAACGGCACATGAAGTTCTTAATCAGAAGTTAACTATCTTTTTTTATCCTATTACTTTGCCATTCAAAGAGTCGATATCCGTCTATCCTATTTTTAACGTTTCTCTACTCAACATAGGGAATACGCTTGCCAAATTTCAAGTCTGTAGGTCTAAAAGTTCAAATTTAATGCAACTGGGACGTGACAATGCTTCACATTTTGCATTTTTTTAATTTTTACTTTTAAAAGATCGAGGGAACTTTACTGCATCCGTAGATGCATTATTTATAAGAATTAGATAAATAGAAAGAAGAAGAATAGATAATTAGATGATAGAAACAGATAATAGAAAGAAGAAGAATAAATAATTAGATGATAGAAGCAGATAATAGAAAGGATAATTAGATGAATGAAATGTTTTTTGATAACAGAAGTCGAAGCTAAGGAAGCTCTGTCACTTCCAGTGTTAGCATAAATTATTTGGTTATTGAGAATACCATTTCAAAATTTAATACAGAACCACATGGAAATGTAATAAATTGGATTAAGCGTTTTGAAAACATTGCCCATTTATTTAGTTTATCAGACTTGCAAACGCTCTTATTTGCAAAAAGAGCTCTTGGTGGAATTGCCTTATTGTTTATACAGACGGAATTAGAAATTAATTCATGGCAATAACTAAGGCAAGAGCTGAGTAACGAATCCTCTTTTAAAAATAATTCTGCTAACTTGCATGAGCTGTAGCATAACAGAAGAATCAGAGATTGCGAAACCACTTCCGAATATTTTTTAAAAATGAAAGAATTATGCAACTCGGGTAAAACTGAAGATTCCGATCTAATACATTACGTTATTAAAGGTATAAATGACAGGCAAGAAAACAAAACATTTATGTGCGGGTGTAAAAATTTAACTGAATTTAAAGAGAAACTCAAAATTTATGAAATAATAAAGAATGATTATGAAAAGAGTAAAGATGATTTCAATAAAACAAACGAAAATATGATTTTAATGATAAATATAATTCTTGTGATAAAATGAGAAATGATAATATTAGTACTGGTCATGAACGTTATAACGATAGAGTCTGTTTTAATTGCGGAGATCCCAATCACATTTCTAGAAACTGTATGCTCAAAAAAAGAGATTAAAATGTTTTCGATGTGAAGCTTTTGGACACAAGGCTGCGGTACGCCCAGATAATAATGATAGTAAGCCAGACGTTGCTCATTTAATTGTTAATGAAGAAAAATCATTAAATACGAAATTATTAATTTGTTACTTAGTTTTAGATGCATTAACTGATAATGGTAGTCAAGTGACATTGCTTCGTAAATCTGTGTTTGATGAATTACATGTATCTGAGCTGCAACCATCTGATTTTTCTTTAAGTTGATTTGTTAAAGGTGGAGTAAAACCGCTAGGTTATTTTAAGGGAATCGTTCAAATTGATGATTATATGTGTAATGTAGATATATGTGTAGTATATGATGATGCAATGCCTTTTGATCTTATAATTGAATTTAATGTATTATTGAATGGTGAGACTAGAATTAATGAAAAGGGCGTTACAATTAAAATAAGCCCAAAATTTCTGAAGAAGTTTCCACTTTATCCGTTTTGCCAATTAATTTAACCCCTGATGATTTTAAATCAATATTGCAACAGACAGTCCTCAGATTTACCATTAAAGGTCAAAATGATAATTCCAAACTTCCTGCCTGGAAAGTAAGATGGTTTGCATGAGAAAGATGACCAAAGAACTGTGACCGTCAGTCCTGTAGTGAGAGTTCCTGTTGAACTTCAACATCAATCTGATTTGCTTAAATTAGAAGACGGTTTGAAACGTTTAGCAAAAACTTCCCTTATGATTGAATGTATTACTGAAGAGCCTGATGAGCATATATTGTTTCCTGTACTGAAGAACTTCATCTTGAAATTTGCTTGAAAGACTTGGAAGAAGACAATGCTTATATTCCTTTAAAGAATACTGACCGAATAGTAGTTGTTCCTGTGAGTATGCCAAAGCAAATCAAAAGAAGCTCCCCTGAGAAAAAAAACTTCAAGAATTAAAGAAAACAAGGATAATTATTTGCTTCCCAAACAGAAGATAGCCGCCTATCCGGTATAGTGGTCAGAGAAGCTGACTGCAGTGCCGTAGGGACTGGGTTCGAATTCCGGAGAAGGCATGGATGTTTGTGTTGTAATCTTTTCTTCTGTCTGTGTTGTATGCCCCCGTGTTATACATTGCGTGGTGCACGGGGTTTATAAATGTTAAACAAAACAAAAAGATAGAAAATTCCATTGGCAATTGCGGCCATCGTATATTGGTGAATCACAAAAGAAGAAAGAAAGAAAAGACGTGCCATTGATAAACATATCATAGTGATCACCTTGGAAGCACAGGATAACTAAATTTAAAGAAGGAGTTATAGAACGATTTGTCCGACTAGTGCAAGATCGTCAGCATTAAACAACGAAGGATGCAGAAGACACAAAGATACGATTAAAGACGAACAAACAAGAAAATGACGAAAGAATAAGGTTTAAGAAATGAAGAAAATAAGAAGAGAAAGACATTGCAGATAAAAAGAAAGACGTAAGAAGTGAACCGTAACCTCTTTGGAACCTTGAAGCAGACAAAAGACTCATGTACTCTAGAACATTAACTTTTCAGATATATTTTTTCCAGTCCTTTTGTTGTTTTGTTCGTAAATAATTGCATGTCGTTTGGAGGACCAGCGGATTCCAGGATAGCCGTGTGGTGGCGGCCGCTATTTCCAAGTCACTTAACCAGCTGCCCTGCGCATGCCTAGGAATGTTCTCGATGTCTTGGGAGCCTGACAGTGGTTAGACGCTCGAGAGTACGACGGCATGCTAAGAAACTTCGAATTGAAATGTACGAACTACTATAATGAAGATGACTTTAAAGACATGAAACCCTTTCCCTTAAATGACGATATGTATAAAGTGTAAATAATTATAAATAGTTAAATTTAAATAAATTAAAGATGGATTATTTTATTATTGAAAATCCATCACTGACAAGCCCCTCCCAATATATATATATATATATATATATATATATATATATATGGGGTCTCTCTCTATGTATATATATAAACATAGAGAGAGATTTTTAAAACTTGTAATGGATGACACTTGATGTAATACAGTTTTTTCAAATATTAATTCCTTATTAAATTTTTAAAAAATGAATAAATAGTAACAAACAAAAATAATAGTCCTACACCATATATAAAAAGGAAAATGGCGAAGCAAATCACTTTCTACTTGCAACTTAATATTGTGATTTTGTCATTTGAATATACATATTTATATTAATTGTAATTATATAATAAAATTAACTAAAATAAAATTTTTCTTTGCTGGCCTAAGAAGGAATTGACTTTATTTTTTAAAAATCATTTGTTTATAGCATCATATTAAATGTGATATTGTTATAAAATAACAAAAAAAGTGAGATTTATTAGTTTTTTCTTGACCTGAAGAATTATGTTTTTAAGAAATGAAATTTTAGAAATTCTAAGCCATTTCCATTTTGAAAAGAAAGGTAAAAAAAAAAAATTACGTTTTCGACATTAGATTTTTAAATCACTACATAATAATACCTTATGTTTAGACATGATAAAAAATATTTGTATGATATATAATTTTTTATTTCAGCGAAAAAAATAACTTTACTTTAAGAAAATCACAACCATAGACATTGAAGTTTTTTGTGTGATTTGAAAAGAAAAATGTGTGTATTATATTATTGCCTAGATTAAGCTGTAGTAGCAAACATGGAATTATAGATGATCGATTATTCAATGTATATAGGAAAGTTTTATTCTCAAACTCAAATAAATTCATATTTATTTTACTAATGTATACAGCAATAGAGAAATTTGGCTCTTATAATTTGTATTCAGTTTTAATACTTTTCCCTATAAATTTTGTTAATGTTTTGTGTTATTTTACTTCTTTATTTTTATAAACTTAATACCTTTTTTCTTTCATTTTTCTTTTGTTTTTATTGCTGTATTCTTTTTTTTCTCCTTTTTTCTATTATTGTATATTTACCTATCTGATATGTTTTATTTTAAAAAAATTCGATTTATCCAAGAAACACTCAAACGTAAACTGAGAACATTTCATACTTAATTTTAAATCTTTTAATGAAAAAAATTCTACTCAATACTAAAGCAATCTTTCCAATTTTGATATAGAATTACTTTAGTTATTGTCTACACTCTTGTGTTAGTGTAACTCATAGTATAACTATTTAGTTCTTTTTTTACAGAAATAGTTGAATTGTTAGGAATAAAATGGATAGTGTTCTACCAAAATAACAAAAGAAAAACATCTTTCGGGGATACTAAGACAGTTTTCGCTTTAAGAAACATAAGGAAGGAATGACGTTCTATCTGAAAAGCAATTATTGTAAAAAAAATAAAGATAGTTTCAGAAAATTCGAAAAAATATCAAAGGAGCAAAAAAAAAAAAAAAAACACTAAAATAAGAACAGAAAATTATAGGTCCGTCGATCAATTAAAAAAAAATACAAAATGGAATGAGAAAAATGTTATGATAAAATTTCTCAGGTTTCTATAATAAAATGTTATTATAACAAATAGTCAAGCAAATTTTTCTTTCTTTTCCATCAAGGAAGAGAGAAATATCTTTTAAAAACAACAAATTTTATCTCTTTTTCAAAATGCTTTTACAAAGTGTATCCCGTTTGTTAGTAGTGTGTTTCTGATTCCATCTCATTGTATTAATAGTTGACTATTCACATTTCTTGTCATGATCCCTCAATATCAGAGACTTGATGCCGACGCAGTGATATTCCTTTCTATTAAAGAAGTGTATAACTGATTTCTTTTATTATTTTCTTTATTTCTTGAATTTTATTTTGATATTGATAATTATGTCAGGCTTTTAATTTTTATATTAACCAAAAGAAATTTTTACTTTAAAAGAGTTCCACAATTTTTGATTTTGAAAAAATTAGAACAAAACTGTCAATAAATAGTTATTGCATTTTTTTTTATTTCATATGATTAAAGTAGAGGAAAATAAATAAAAAACTCCCAGAAAGTATACTTCTTATATAATGTATGTTTCTTTAATTCTTTTTTTTCTTCTGATTTTAAAGCAAACTGAACAGAGCTCTCTCCTTAAAACTTATGGAGCAATCTACATTTTACAGAAATATTACCACATAAACAAATCAATAAAGTACGAAATATGATTTTCAGACAAAGTAGCTGTATGAAATTATTTACATACACGGAATAACTATAGCTAAAAATTACATTATATACATACTATATTAAATTAAGTTCTCCTTCCTCTTTGTTAGGTTAGTAATAATCTATATTTTAAATCAAGATTCCCAAATCATATGTACTGTGAGTTCTCGATATTTTTAAAATACATATATCACTCCATTGTAATCGAGTTAGACGTTTTCTTGATATTAACTTTGTCTTTTCTTATAAAAAATAATGTCCTAAATTTCTGTAATTAAAAGCAATGCTACATAAGGATAAAAAGGTTCAGTTATTGTACCTTCAATGAAAAAAAATAAATGTTATTGAAGCATAATATAGGAAGGATCGAGAGAGAGAGTTCTTCTAAGTTCCCGACTGTCCTTTTCTGGTATGAACCCTCGCGCTCCAAACGTTCAGATGAACAAATAATTTTTATATGGGCCATTGTAACAAGTCCTATTTGCGTATTACACTAATCCATTGGGAAATATAATTTTTAAATGTTGCACGATTATATAAAATCACCTTCTGTGGAGGAACCGGGATTTATGACAGTGTGCGTTGCTATTTAAAGTCAAGCGAAGAGAGAGATTGGTAGATCATTCTCGGGCTGATACTGAATTAAGACAAAATAATTGAAGCTATCGGAGTTTAAGTAAAGAGATCCGACATCACAGCGGAGAAAATCATTAGTGCTGTTTAATTGATTGTCAAAAATGCATTTTAGATTTGATGTAGATATTTAGGTTACTAATTAAATTGATCATTCCCTCGTCCAAATTAAAATCTGAAAATAATTTCTTAAATTTATTCAATTTAAATTTTTTCTATTTCCTTAAGGGCTGCTTTCAATAAATAAAACTCGCTTTACACAGAAAGCAATAATATTTTATAAATTTTCTGATTATAATATTGAAAGAAAAACAAAATCTTTTTAAAATGTATAATGAAAAAAAGGACAATTGAGTATGAGAGAAACATTCATTTTTAGTTTCAATGAGAAAGATTAAATTAGTTCTTTATTTTTAAATTCAAAAATCCATGTGTCAAAAAAGGAACAGATTCGCCACCGTTGTTAACACGTCTAAATGTAACCATTCAAAGATCATTCATTTGCCCCACTCAAATAAAAATTTTATAATCGCTTAAGCATTTCATTCTCTAATTGTTATTTAAGCCATCGAAAGGAAGCTCCCTTTTGTATTTCACATTGTTTGGTTAGTGATAACCTTTCCTTTTCAACTGATTTTTTGAATGAAATATTTTTGGCATTGCTCATAACAAATAAAAAGCCTTTATAAAACAATAAGAATATAAAAACAGAAAATGTAAAGTAAGAATAAGGGGGGGGGAGGAGCTGAATAATGCGACAAACTGAGTGGGCGGAGCGAAAAAATGATGCTTGCATAAATAAAGTTAGATTAACCAGAATAATTTAAGCAATATATATATTGCACTTCTATACCTTGTGTATCTTTGTTCCCAAATTCCCCAATCATTTAGAAATTTAAAGTTGATTTAATATAGTTAGTTTTTATTTTGCATGTAGTCCAAAGTATGCCAAAAGAGATTATAGAGAGACCCTTCCTCTTTAAAAAGAACGACATCAATTGTTTAGTACTTTTGTGAATGTTTTTGCATTTGGCAATAATCCCAAGTCATTGTTGAAAGCATTTTTTCATACTTTTTAGCTTTACTGTAACTAAAGTTAGGGGTATGATGTATGCATAAAAAAATCAAAATAAATTTATTTGTACCAGACTTAAAGGACTGCTGTTTATATGTATTAACATATATAAAATACAAAAATATAGTTTATAAAAATTAAGAAATATTTGTATAAAACTGAAGATTATTTCCTATTATCATTCATTCAATATGTTCATAATTTTTAATAAGTTTATCATTAGATTCTATAATGGTTAAAATAGAAATATCTCAGAAAATCTAGTTTTTAATTATACTCTCAGTTGTTTTAATCAAATTATTTGCTTGGATTTATTTATATTTTTAAACCTTAATATGTGATACTCAATGCATGTTCTTAGAAAATCCCATTTAAATTGGATAAAAAACGATTTCAAACACAACATAAATAAAATATGGCTAATTAAGCAAGTGTGTTCAAGCTACTTTTATAAAAGATCCTTTCGGCTCAGAATGTCATTATTCCTTTTAGAAACTTAAAAAGAATCTTGGAAACAAAATGGTCACGGTAGTCGAGTATTCATGGTAGAGGGCACCTCAAGTCGTTGGCTCAAGTCTTGACGTCACTGAGGTACAATATAATAAATACTCAGTTTTTTAATGAATAAAAGAAAAATATTTCCACTCAAAAATGTTTCAATTCAAAATGTCAATTATGAACACCGTCAACCTGCTCTACGTGCGAAAATTAGACCAATAAGACCAAAAATTTTAGCTGATTTTTGAAATGTTTCTGAGCTTTCGAAAATTTGCTAGACAAAAACTAGGGAGATTCCCTTTTTACCATAAATATATTTGATATTTATAATATAATTTTACATATTTTCTTTTTTTAAAAATTTAGTTACATAAAAGGTGTCTCTATTAAAGAATAGAAATTTCCGCGAGAACAATATAGAATATAAAACGTCTTTGTTAAAGGTGGTAATATTTCAATTTTGGATAAATCAAAATTTTAAAAAAAATGTTATCAACTATAGACTTTTTACATTTTGTGACGTTACTTCTTTATCCATTTACAAAATTTAATTCATTTATTTTCAATGTACACGCTGTTTAGACTCATTCCTGCCATTTTTTAAAATTAAATAGAAAAACAATATCTGAAAAAAATATCTATAATATACGAAGAATTCTAGATACAAGGTCTGTTCCAAAAAGTATCCGTCTTTTGTCCAGAAAAAATATCTTCAAAGTAGACCCCCTCCGCCTTCACAGACTTAGCCCGAAATTCCTACCACAGTCAAAAACACTTCTGGAAGGCATTTTTTAATGGTTTTCTATTTCACCGTCGCGTTCTGCATTATCTCATCTCTAGTCTGAAAACGGGATCCTTTAAATGGTTTTTTTCATTTTCGGAAACAGCCTGAAGTCGCAATGCCAGGTCAGCCTTGATAGTGTCCAGTAGGTCCTGTGCAAGACGGAGTTTTTTTGTAGCACAGACAAAAGCTTGGAAACAAATTTTGTAGGCCCTCTTTGCATAACCACACAAAAGTGAACGTGGAGAACTCGTACCGATCTCAACTACTTGTTCAGCAGTTTCTTGTACTGCTAAACAACGACTTTTCATTATCAGATTCTCCATCTATTCAACAACACCTTCATTTCGAGAGGTTGTGGCCTCCCAGAACGTTTGTCTTTCTCTGCGGATGTGCGGACACTTTTGAATCTTTTAACTCCTCCTTAATTTGTGTGACTCCCACAGCATCGTTTCCAAAGACTTGATGGATCCTACGAATTGTTTCACTTAAACATTCACAAAACTCTTGACAAAAAATGTGACTCAATGCTTCTGCTAAATTCCTTCCGTCATCTTACGAGACATGAAAATCCGACGAACACCAAAAAACAGCACCTCATTCGACTGCTTTCAGGAAACGACTTGTACACTGGAACGAAAGAAAAAAATCATGAATCTGCATTAAACTGTCTTGTCCCTCTGTGTTCAGTGGTGCCGCTTTAGAATCTTTTTTGTGTTCGAGAAAATTCAAGGACGGATACTTTTTTCGAACAGACCTTATATGTTAGATAAATGAGTCACAAAAGACCTCATACCTTTTTGCACTCATAAAATCGTAAAATCAATTGATTTATTATTTTCAATTCATTTTTAACATTCTGTATAATATTCAGTATTGAGTTCATCAATTCATTCAACGATATTTTCCTCAAGAAAACTAAAACAACAAATGTACAATCGAATATAATAATTCTTTTTTCACTATCTTCTGTTTATTATTATGTAGAAATTTTATTATTTCATTATGGAAAATCTTTTAATATTTAAATTGTTTATTAAAATTTATAAACACTACTAGGAGGAATAGTAATTTTGGTGGATGAATCTGAAATGTCTCTTTGTTTTCACTTCATTTGTAACTTACAAATTACTCTATTATTCATTAAAATATGGCGAAACGGAATTCATGATGACACGCATTACACCAGAAAAAATTAAAATAGTATTTTAAGCTGAAATATATTAAAATATTACTTTCTTTGTCATTTTATAAATATAGCATATAGAATGGGAATATTTATAGAATTTTAATCAACTTCTTTTAAAACGAAGTAAAAAAATATAATATTTTCTGAAAACAAATAATTTTAAATATTATGAATTATATTTAGGTTAACGCTGATTTTTTTATATAAAAAAAAATCTGAAATCTGTTAGGTAAATATAACATTTTAGGTTTTTTTCTGTAAGTGAAATAATTCTCTATGGGAATTATTCCAAAATTATTTCATGATGGAAATTTAAAATAAACAAATAGGAATATAATCATATTCATTCCTATCCACAAAATAACTCTACACGATACCAAACCTAGAGCCAAGAAAATATTTATAAATTGCATATACAAGTCGCCGCTGAATCTTCTCTCGGCTGATGACCCTTTATTTATAATATTCCTGTTGGCAACGATCCAGTGGAACAACAAGACTAAGTTTAGTATAAATGGGTTTGTACAATATTTTCTAACAACAGAGTCCATCTGACCTTTCTTTCATGTTTTTGGAAGGGTTTCACTTCCTAGTTATAATTCCATTAAATATTAATTGTTTCGGAAAACAAGTGTTCACTGGATAAAATCAGTGTTTATGAGAAATTGACAATAAATAACATGTAAGAATTATTGAGTGGAATCGTAATGTGTGAGGAGTGGACCTTTTTTTTAAAAAAAAGATACATTAGATCATGTTCGAAGGTTTTATAAATATAGTGAAAATATACTTCTGACTACTTGAATGGAATAAAAAAAAGTTAGATATCAATAAAATATAAATGCCGAATAAATTAATACTTTAAAAATCCATTATTTGAAATTTCATTTTATTTCATCTTGTTTAGAATTTTTCATTTTTTTCTCAGTTCTGTAATATTTTTTTCATATTTACCTTAGATATTACCATATATTTAAAGTTTTATACTTAAAAGGATTTAATTCATACTTATGTATTGAATTCATTTTGTATGTATTTATTCGTAAAAGCCTTCGTAATATTTATATATATTTTAAAATGCAATAACCGAAAGTCTGAATTCATTGATATGGACTTTTGCATCTAAACATATACATGCCGGAACACACACAATTAAAAATGCACTTTTTTATTACAGTTTGCATTTTTTTAACGAAAGCTTCATTCCCATTTTAAATATGTGTGTTGGCCCTTATCAGAATCAAAAATAGGTCCAAAAGCTTATGCCTTCGCCATTAAACGTGGCAATATCCGGATTGAGCGCTTAGAAATACGAGCTTCTGACGCTTCAAAGAAGGTCAGAGCTACTCGTTTGGAAGAAAGAACTTCAGAAAATGCGTTTTTTGAAATAGAGGAAGAATCAATGTATGGAGCAGGAATTTACAGATTGAAAAAAAAATTAGTATAAAATACCATTGTATGGCTTAGTCTGCGTGTAACATGACCCGAAACTTTAAACGCGTTTTTCTCGAAACTACATTTTTCAAGACTCTTGTCCTAATATCTCAAATTCTACTGAACCAATTTACTTCGAAGTACTCCTCCTAGTCATCCTTGGTACTTCGGAAGAAATCCAGAAGGTTTATTCAAGTTTATGCCTAGGAAATACCAGACTGCCTTCTCACGCTTTGTGAGTGGCCATACAAAAGCTTTCAATTTCGTCAGGTCAAAAGATATTTCCAGAGTGACACTGGTGTTATTCCGATCTAGTCTACTTTCCCACATCTTGATGTTTGGGTTTTAAAAAAGACGAGGTCCTTCTGGACCCGTCTTCTGTTTTTAGAATTTCTAAATTTTTTTTTGGATTCATGGAGATTGTTTAGCATTGATGACAATCTGGGATTAGAAACAACAACAACCAAATTACTTGAAATTTGATGTGATTATATATTACTCTATCACACTAACTACGATGGCTGTTTTTTAAGTAAAAGGTCCAATCGCTTTTTAAAAGGTAACAACAATATTTTGTTTCAGAAAACGTTTATTTCTGAATTGTACATACATTTGCCTATTTTCTACATAGTTGCCGAGTTTATTAACGAACTTGTCATACCGAAGTTTTGAAAATCCTCTTCAAAGAAGTCTGCCGTCTGGTCGGACAGTAAAGAGTTCACGGCCGCTTTCACTGTGTTTGAGGTACCAGAAAAGGTGAAAATCACATTAGAGGAGCAGGGTCAGAGCTGTATGGTGCATGATCCAAAACCTCCCTGCCAAAAGATTCGTTTACGTCCCTAGTTGTTTCGAGAAGTGTGAAGCCCTGAGTTATTGTGGAGGAGCAAAAAACCTTTTGACAGCATGCCACGCCGCTGGCGTGGTCAGTTTTCCCGATCTGGAGCACGGAAAACACAAAAATGAAATTGCGCGGAAATAAAAAAACAACCCACAATTTAAGGTCCTCTTGAGTTCCCTAGCCATGTGGTAAACATTTTTTGTCAGTACGTAAATAGAAATTTTCAACAACCATCGGTATATATCAGGTTTGTTCTTTCTACAAGAAACACTTGTGAGCCTCATTTTCCAGTCGGAAATTCAATCGTTTCGTCTGAAAAAGATTTTTCAGATTTCAGCGAAATTTTTTTTGAAATTACAACCCATGGATAATTAATTTCTTGATTTGACTTTCAAATTAGGTTCAAGTTCGATTAGAAATTATAAAAACATAACATTTTCACAGCATGTAACTCCTACTGACGTATGTTGGATTTTTGTGTTTAATGGATTAGAACTTTTGAAATTGACATAGATTGATTACAGTAACACTTAAGTCACATAGAGTAGATACAGACCTTTAATCTAATACCAAATTTTGCTGATACTTCCTGAAACTCCCATAGTTATGATTTTTTTTCATCGTTGGCCGATGGTATTACTTGGCGTGCCTTATTCGATGTGTGGAAGAAAGAGCAAGATCCCAAGCGTAACACTAATACTGTTTGGAGTTTTGTTAGGACTACAATGGACTGCGATAAATATGAGGACCAACTGCAATTTTAATTTAGAAAAATTGTTAAAATTTCTACTCTTTAGTAAGAAGAAAATGGATGAGGTGCCGTAGAAATGAAAAATTCTTCTCCAAGTTGAATGATGCATGGTTGTCGGGGGAGGGGGAGTAAGATTTATACCATCCAAAAAATCTCCAAGTCAACCCTCAAAATCATTCGGGAAATGCAAAGAGGAAAAGAGTACGTCCTCTTCTTGCTTCAGCAAGCAAGCAAGAACTAGCATTTGCAACAAGAATGTCAATGCAAGCAGCTGGAGAAAGAGATGCTGCCTTAATTTTGAAACACGTGACTACTTGCTCACCTAGACTTGCTACTCGCCTGAAGAAAAGCTTAGTCCGACAGCCAGAATCGGCGAAAAAAATGACTGACCAAACCTTGGCCCTTTATGTCGACACCAAATTGTCAAAAGGCCAATATAATAGAAAAAAAAAGGAAATAGCAAAGAGTGCCACGCTGATATTTACCCTCCTGGTATCG
>BMAO01005352.1:0-41409 GCA_019973975.1 Trichonephila clavata
GTGCTGGTAGAGACGTTTTCTTTCTCATTTGTTCGTTTTCCCTCTAGTTACTACTTTCACTCTTTGTCGAAAAATGTATTTAAATATCACACATTTTTTAACCTAGTTCGTTTTAAACTCATCTTCAGGAGTGAAAAAATACAGGTAATGGCTTAGAGAGAAAGAGAGCTAGAAAAAGAGAACAGAGTCACGTTAAAACTTTTAAGTACCTTTGAAATTGTTTAACTAATTAAGAAGTACCTCTTTGTAGGATTTAGGTATTAAATAAGTGGAATTAATTTACTGAATCAGAATTTCGCGTTGTATTGCAAAATGGTACGAAATAATTTAGAGCTCACATCAACAGACCGCGCGAATGTTATGATTATTAATAAATTGAATGACAAAAATGAAAGCGGATTTATTATTTTCAAGATACATTAAGTACATTTTATGAAGAATTCATGTTCTTTATGATCTCGTAATATTGTTCATTAAAATTTTTCAATATGATTGATTGCATAATATAAAACACCTGAATTTGTTTGTAATAGTTTGCATAATAAAGGCTTGTATTGATAACTCAAATCAAAGGCGCAATAGCCCATGAGGCCAAGGCCTATGGTGCCCGTATTAGTTTTTCTGGTCTTGGGCACTGAGGTGCATGAGTAGATGTTCCGTTCAGGTGGTTAGTCTGACGCAAAACCCCAGTGTTAAATTCCTGTACAAGCTTGGTACTCATTTATCGATCCACTGAAGGGTGAAAGTCGGTCGACCTTGTCAGCCCAATGTTTGAGCCCGGACCTGTGTCGCTGAAACGTGATGCACTGCCACTGGCCACTGGGCTACGATAATATTGATAAATTCTGTATAATATGCTCTGTATTAATTTATGAAACAGAAATGTACAAATAGAAGCCTTAGTTTACCATAGAATTCTTCAATAGAAGCGGTTTTCAAAATTTTATTCCTTGAATTTCCTTTTTGCATGCATTATCTATTTTCTAAAGATGATATTACCTCAAGAAACTGAAAAAAAAATGTGTGACTGGCTCAAAATTACTTTCAAATAGGAATTTTTATTTATATAAGCGATAGATCTCGTAATTCTGACCTGTAGTTTAGTAACAAGGATGATACCAGAGCTCGTATATATATACGAGTATACTTCACATATTTGATATAAACTATCTTCGATGAAATCAAAACCGCCACGATTGGAAGCCCACTGTTTGTGACTAGACTAGTCACTAGACTTCCATAACCCAAATATCAATTCTAGTGCAAACATAAAAATTATAATAAAAAGCATTGCATATTTCTAATTTTTTAGTGAAAAAAAAAATACGAAATAAATTTTTTTGTAAAAAGTCAAGCAATTAAAATCTAATATAATTTCGTATTTTCATATCAAGCCATTTATTCAATAGAAATCAATTCCTTTTTGTAATACTTAATTATCTAATGAAAATTAGTCATTTTCATTTTTCAACTTTCTTTTAGATTAAAAAAACTGCATTTCATGATAGGTTTCTGTTATATAATCGTAGATATAAAAATCTATATTATGAGGAATAATTCTACTTAATTAGCAGATTTTCTATTTTATATTAAAATATTTTATATAGCTTTTATTTTTTAGTCGATTTTATATTCTGATTATTAGGTGCGTCGAGGCTCAAATCTTGATTTGATCAAAGGTTCATCATGTGAAATTCAGCAAGTATAAATTATTACATGAAACAAAAACAAAGAAAGAGGAATTCAACTGTCATTAACTTTTTCTGAATAGGTGAAAAATATACTATTTAATTTTTACTGTAATAAATTTCAGCAAATTTTAATTTCTTACAAATTAAGAGAAATACATGATTGTTTCAGAGTTAATTAGAATCTCTTTTATTAGTTTTACTAATTTTTGTATCGTATCCATAAAACTTAACGCTATTTTAGTTCCTTGATATTATATGACTGAATCGAAAGTGATATGTGTTTCGATATTGTTTATTACTTATTCACGTTTTAAGTTCTGAAACTAACAAAATGCTATTCATCATTTTTTTAAACGCTATGATTTACTAACAAATCTAAATCTAATGCTAACAGTTTTTAAATATTGTCTATGGCCAAGGAACAAATCTTTATCCGACGTTGATTAAAACATCCATTTTTGTTTGAAAGGAGAAAAGTGATTTGGTACACATTATTTTTTGAACATTTTCACTTTGTAAAATTTCTGTTGATATAATATTTCTTGTCTTTAACAATAATAAAATAAATTTTAAATTATATTCCAAGTTTCTGACATGGATATAATGTTTATTATCTTCTTATAGAAAACTGTGGATTGAGGAACACATTTATTTTAATATCTTCCGTTGTATATACGCCAATTCTATTTCAAATTTTACATCGATATTCGAAATATGTTAATTTCAAGTTTGGAAGTTAGGTATAGTTATTGAAATATCGTTTAATCTTACAGTGACACACAGAGCGGTAGCATTAAAATCGATTTATTTCTCATCTAAGGCCTCTGAAAGGAAAAATATGCAGCACTCATAAAGAGAATTATTTTACAGTCGAAGAAATCTGACTGCTTTTTACTCCCCTCCGGGGAACGAACTTCGGCCTTGAACCCCCTTTATCCCCCATGAGAGAAAAGGGACAAAGAAACACTCCAGCTAAAACTGTTGTTCCTACCCTCCTTCTCATGTGTCGCTGACGGATCTACATTTTCTGTTTCCTTTCAGAAACACAGAAAGAGAAAAAGCACAGCTCATTGAGCTGGTGCATCGTTATCTCCTGAGTTAGAAAGAGGAGGGGTCTCTTTGTATAACTAGTATAGCCGTCAAGTTTCCAGTGTTTCAACAATATGATGTACAATACTACTCTATGCAGGAATCACTTCCTGGAACCACCGTAAAAGTTTGCAGGCAGCTAACATACATCTTGGTTGTCCTTCTGGCCTCTCAAATGGGAAGAGTCAGTTAAATTTTTAACCCCCACCCTCGGTTTTCCATTTTACTTAGCATCGAAAAAAGTCAAATTCTCATCTTAGATAATTTAGCACTTATAGTGTTGCATAAGAAAATGAAATTCTCATGAAAAATGCAAGTAAGGGAGAAAAAAAATCATGGAAAAGCCCCGACAGTAAGGAGTAAAATCGAAGTGCCAATTATAAGAAAAACGTCAAAAATAGAAAGTTGTAAAGTATATATCAGCCAGCGATACAAGTGGCACATTTCCAATACTAAAATTACAAAAGAAATTTATTTGACTCCTTTTGCGTGAAAACTAAAAAAAATTTCTGATGAAATGAGTTCAGTATTTATAATTCTTTCTGAATATTTATATGGAGTTGAGAAAAAAGAAAACAATACTTTAAAAAAAAAAACATTTTTATTTCATTCTAAGCCAGAGAATCAAGTGTAATGAATTCAGTCTCTTGTATCTGAAGTCAATGGAGAATCCCAGTATGTTGGATTTAAATTCACAAAAAATTATTATAAATATACTGTAAATCTATTTAACATAAATAATGGATTTGTGTTTGATCTGTATAGAAAAACAAACTATTGATTATATATTATTGAAATTCAATTAAAATATACTTTACTATCTAGACTGAAATAAAAGCTTTGTCCGAAATCATAAAATTAAGATGTCCATCTTAATAAACATATTTTGTTTATAATTTTTTTTCAATAATATTTGTTTTCCATTTTCTTGTTAATTAGTGTTGCAAAGTGATAGTAAAAATTTTCCAGCTTTTTTCCAGCAGTCTCTGATAACGAGTTTGGCCGCGGTAGCCAAGTGGTCAAGGTATCGGAACATCGCAGGTATGTCATGAGTTCGAGCCTAGTACCACTAAAGACCCGCGGTGTAGGGAAACAATGCACGTTAAATCTGTCGAGAGTTCAAACGTCCTCCCGTTGGTGTGGTAGTTAGGAGAGGGGGTGCCAGCTCAGGTGCCTTCCTCGTCACTTGACCGTGGTTCAAAATGACGAGGTTCGTCACCAAAAGCCCTCGTGTAGCTGAACAGAGTGACGTTAATATTCACTCACTCACTGATAGCGAATTTTTTCTCTTTGTGAAGCTCCAATTATTCCTACATAAAAAAATTTAAGAATGAAATAAATTTGACACTTTTAATTTATATGACAATTGCCTAAAATTATTGCAAATTTTAATGCATCTTTCGCAGCAGGCAATACATTTTAAAAAATTGAATTATTCTCAAATTATACATAATTCCTTGACAAAAGAATGAAATAACCTATTTAAAATATATTTAAATAATTAAAAAAGTTCGATTGTATTAATTTTAAAAATAAATTTTAGAAAATACGTAGCACACTAATGCTTATTTCTGGCGGTAGTTTTTTTTTAAAAAAAAAAGAAAGAAAGCTATAGAAATTTTTAGAAATATTCCCCAAATTTCAATCGGACAGATAGTTGCATTTTTAAGAATAGCATTAAAACTGCGTTTGTACTTGTATAAATGAATTTTGAAAAACGGAATGCAAAGGATAAAACATTTGAATTTGATTCTTTTCTCCCTATAGTGAATGTGGTGTTGTGTGGCATTAGAAGAATGACATACCATCTTTCGTCATCGTCTTCCCATCAAAACAATTTACAGAGTTAACATTTCCAATAATTAAATATTGATTAATATATTTTAAATTTGAAACAAGTCTGAAAAATGTAAATAAATTATTCAAGAAAGTAGTTAATTTTAGAACTACAATAGTAAATAAGATGATCAAGTGTATCCACTAAAAATGTGACATATTTTGATATTAAGGGGGGGGGGTCTAGGAAAAATTGAGCGATAAAAATAATCTTTCTTTCTGTTTGTTTTAATAAGACGTATCTTCAAAATAACCAAAACCTGCTTATAACAATTGACAATCCATGCGTAATTCAATTTAAGTGAGCTATTGAAGGAAAACGAACTAAAAGAAGGTAAATAATTGTATTAATCTTTCACAGAAAAAGTTCCAAAATTTAAAAAAATGAAGAAAAGTATAAATTTTTTTTCACTAAAATAAAATTTTTAGTAAACAATCTTATTTTTTTTTTTTAGTATTTTATTTGCAGATTTGTATAAATCAAATATTGATTTTTACCTTAAAAGCTATTATATGAAGTAATCAAAAATAGTTTTATTGTAAAAATATTATATTCAAAAATAAATAAAAATAAAGAATATATAAAATATACAGTATGTAATAAATAAAGAAGATAAGAGAAAAAAACTTTAAAAAATTAAACTTTTTCAATACTATTTTCTCAAATTTCTATAATTTTTAATTTTACATTAAAGTAACAAAAATTACTAAATTTCAAAAAATATCAAGTGTCCCAAAAGAAAATTGGAATTTTTTCTTTTAAAAGGAATTAAAAAAATAAGGAACTGTGTTTTTATGACGTTTAATATGCATAAAAAAGTTCTATTTTAATTTCTTCAAACACTAAAAATATTACCCTAAGAATCTTTAAAAATTTATTATGCAAAATAAGCTCAAAACTGACATTAAAAATTCATTTATTTTTATGTATTCTCTTTAAAAAATGTAATTTTATTCCGGACTATATTATCTTGCGGAAGAACCGAAGTCCACCACTTATTTCTAGTTCTAAATTACTTCGTGTTGCGCTAACTCTGTGACATAGCCAGAAGTAAGAAGATCTAACAGACGGCAGCCACATTAGAATGATACTCGCGCTTTTTGGCGTTTTTGGCGTATTTTGAAGAATGAAAAAGCCCCTGTTTCTAAAGACATCCCACTTTTGACTTGACAGCATTAAACTCTAATTTATAATTCTTTGCCCAGT
This sequence comes from Trichonephila clavata, assembly GCA_019973975.1. NCBI lineage: Eukaryota > Metazoa > Arthropoda > Arachnida > Araneae > Nephilidae > Trichonephila > Trichonephila clavata. The sequence continues at coordinate 5,824 of BMAO01005352.1, forward strand.
TTGATACAAAGTCAAGGGTAAGCTGCGTTTGTCTGCTTATATCATGAAAAGACTTTCCCTGAAAACAAAGAAGTAAGTCGTTGGCAAAAGCAATCGCTTCACAAGAGAAAGCCAAGACTTTTTTTTCCAAAAAATCATTAATAATGACGTTCCAGAGAGAAGGTCCAGAAACGGATCCCTGAGGACATCCCTTGTTCAAAAATTTTTCTTTTGAGGAATGACCTAAAGATAAAGTCACAGATCTATCCTTCAAGAAACTGGAAATTACGGCAAATAAGTTGTAAGGGATGTTATATCTTTTTAGAAGGCTCAGAATACCAGGCCACCAAGCGTTATCAAAAGCTCCTTTAATATCCAAAAAAATCAGGATTGTATGAAAATTTCTCATTTTTCCTTTTAAAACAATTTCATTGAGTTTCATCAAGGCATTCTTGGTACATTTTTGTGGAATAAAACCAAATTGAATTTTACTGAAAAAATTATCTTTGTGTGAACGCTAGGCCACTCTGTTGATAATGAGTCTTTCAAAACATTTACCCAAAGTTGACAGTAAACTGATACACCTAAGGTTGTCTAAATGAGGGATACGGACGTCGTTCACTTTGAGAATCAGGATAATCCTAACTATTTTCCAACAGAGATGGAAAGTCTTTAAAAGAAGACATGAGTAAAAAACTTTTAAAAAAAGATCAGGATGCATTACATGCAATTTCTTGACAACTTCATCAGGAATAGAGTCAGGGCCAGGTGTCTTATTTAACTTCAATTTACTTATAACAGCACCAATTTCATGGATGGTAAAAGGTGGGTCATTCTCTACGTTGCTATTGATATGAGCGCCATTTCGTATTTCCTTGTGACAATCATCATCATCATCATCATTCTCACAATCGTCAGGAAAAGAATGGAAGATAATCTCATTAATTGTCTCTTGAAAAGAATTTTTTAGTCACATTTCCACATGGAAGAGCAATTCCACTGAGTTCAACTCTCTTCTGAAATTGCTGTTTGACGCCATAAGTATAAATCTTTTTCCACACATTATTTATATTAATTTCTTCCAAAAATTCCCTCCATGAGCTTAATTTGGCATCTAAAAGTTTTAAATTATAATCAGCTCTTAATTCTTGTTATTTACTTTTATAAATTTTTCTTAAAGCGATATTTTTACATCTCTGGAATCTTCGTCTTGCAGCATTAACGTGCTTTTTCATGCACCCAATTTCTGTTGTCCACCAAGGAATTCTGTGTACTCCTTGCTTTTTAATTGGAACGGCCATTTTAAAAGAATTCTGAATAATAGAAATCTGATCATTTACGAGATCATGCAAGGATTCTGGATTTTGCAGGAGTCGATGAGATTACTAATTCTTGACAGCAAGTATTTCGATGAGTCATAGAAGAGTTTCCAGTTCGCTTTTTTCAAATTGAGGATACAGATGTCACCATTTTTTGTTGGAGAATTGAAATTAAGAACAATATCAAACTAAATTGCTTTGTGGTTGGAGAGAGAATCATAAGTAGGCAAATGCAACAAGAAACATCTTCCAGCAAATCAGTTACAACTGCAGTTACATCAATGTAGCTAGATCCCTGAGAGCCGCAAAATGTACGACCGCAATCTTCATTAATGACAAAGAGGTTATGGGCACTAATAAAATCGGTGAACTTGGAACCTCTAGAGTCGGAAAGGGAACTGAACCATGTTTCAGATTTGCTATTGGCATCCATTGACCAGATTAGTCTGTTAATGGGCAGCTTGGAAAAAAATTTTTTTTTTCTTTTCTAAATCAAAATCAATATTTTTGGAGGGTTCGAAATAGTAGGAAACAAACAAAAAGGATACTTTATTAATGTTTAAATGCATTGTTATCATGTTTTAATCAAGGTGATTTAGATCTAGAAAGGTTGAAATATTTCTATTTCTGACAATAATGGCTGCTTTAATTTTATCAAAAGAAGGACTAAAGAAAACTCTGTAAGATGAAGGAAATCCAGGAAGAGCTCCCTTGTACGAATGAGGCTCTTGTACCAACGCAACATCAATATTTCGAGCTTCCATATTCAAAATAAGCTGCTGTGTAGCACTTTTTGATTTATGCAAATTAAGTTGCAAAATATACGTAAATGCGGTTGAGGCAAAAGACTATTCATAATTTGTTTGAGATGCAATAAGTTTCTCCATAAATTGATGACATTTACAGCAGCTGGAATAAGGTTTGTGATTTACATCTACTTTTTTATTTGGATCTCTTGTTTTCTTGTTGAATCTTATACAATTCACGCAAACCTGAGTAAAGAGATTGCATTCACTACTCTTGTGTTCTCCAGCACATTTGAAACAACACAAGCCATTTTCACATTCAGCAGCCTTATGATGATATCCAAGACACTTAAAGCAGCAGTTAATGGCTAGGAAATCCTCGATTTTACAAACGTTCCAATTTGCTCTCAGGAAGTTAGTTCATTTTAAGGCACAGTTTACAACAAATTGGACTTACCTCTAGAACCAAATGCCGGGAGTTTTCGAATTTCTTGAGAGTGAAGCGAATTTTCGTTTCCTCCCATAATTGTTCTTTCTCTCTCCCAATTCCGGATTCTGCTCCTTCAAAAGCTGGAGAACTTCATGGTCGCTAATTTTATTCGGAAAATTTTTCAAAAGCACATTTGGATTTCTCTTCCTTGGAGAAGACACTTGAAGAGAATTTGTTTTTTTCCTTTATTGCCACCGAAAATCTTTCTTTGTCCTCTTTTGATATACATTGCACAAGTACTCGATTTTTATTGATGTTTCTCATCTTTTTTATTCCTACTTGAATTTGTCTAGGGTGTAACTGAGTTCAGATAATTTGTCGCACCTCCTCAGATGTCAAATCATTTTCGTTGGAACATACAATAACGGTGTTCAATAAATTACTCTCTTTGGGAATGATAGATGGCGCCATGATATCAGCACACGGTTGGTTTTGTACACGAAGCTGGGACATCATCGTTTTTTTTTGCATCTCCAAACTTATTGCAAGCTTTTGAAAAGTGTAATTTTAATTTACCCAAAGCAGTTCTTGCAACTTCACGCAACTTTTTGCTTTTTTACTTTACTTTACTTACTCGGGAGAATCAAGCCCACCCAAGGGGTTTCGAGCTGTGAATCGACCCTCCGAGATGTAACTTTATTAAGGAAAACAAAAAAGTGTACAAAGTGGTCCCGAAGGAGGGACCCTCCCCACAAAATTCTTGAGAAAAGGGGGAGGGGGGAAATGCAGATGGAAAGCTTTACAATTTTGTATAACATTGCCAAATACAAAAAAAAAAACCCCACACACACAAACACCGACGCTGTCTAACTAATGAGACAGGAAAGACATGAAAAAAGTAATAAGAGAAGCGGGGAAACCCCTCCTAAAAGGGAGTTCGAGAAAGGGGAAGAAAAAGATAGCGGTGGTCCAGACATTTTTTTTTGTTATATTTTGGAAAGAGCAATAATGGCCAGTTCAGGAGCGGCTGCAGAGTGGGATCCTGGAAGACGTCCCAAAAGACGCAGGGGTGCCAAAGGGGAGGCACCATATCCAATGACCTCCCCTCTCCAAAAGCTTTGCACCCCAAGGCAATGAAAACAACAGAGAGGGAATGCAAACCAGTCATTCAAAAAAGAAGAAAGGGGGAGGGGAGGGAGACATTGGCCAAATGACGAGATCCAGCAATACATTTTCCAACGTTTGGAAGCAATCCTCAAGCGATCGAAATGACGCATCAACATCCATGGCCGCCATGTTGGCATTCTCAAATATTTGGGTTGGGGCTTAACTTTCTGATTTATGATGAGTATCTTGTGTGTAAGCGTGTTTGTGTTTGTGCGTGTGTGCGTGCGCTTATATAAATGGGCTATTTATCTGTGATAAGTCAAATTGCGATTCTTGTTTACTTTTTATTACAACATGCTAATCACAATTATTTAACAAACATTCCAGAAGAATTAAGAAAATATTTTGAACTCTCTCTGAAATGTTTCAAAATTATGAATACTTTATATAACCATTATACTTTTAAACTGCATTTGGCTACTTTCTGCTATTCGTTATCTTCATTTTGTCTTAATACTTATCATTAATTGATTGTTTATAATTAAAAATCTTTTTTAAATAACTTATAACATTGATCATAATTCAATCATACTTGTTTTTTTTTTCATTTTAAAGAAGATACACAGATGTAAATGTTACAAAAACATAATCTTATAAAAACATTATAAAATTTTCCTTCTTCAAAAAGAGCTTCGATTTCTAATCTACAAAATTAAGTAAAGAAAACTATGACCTATTTCCATGAACAATTATGAGTCATTGATTTTAATATCCGATTTTCCCTTAATTTTGTCTTTTCTATTAGTTTTTTTTAAATTTTTTAAAAAAAAACCCGATTAGGGGTATAATTTTTAGCAAAATAATGCATTTTTAACTCTTACGATATTGTGCATATCTCATAAGTTGATATCAGTTGAAATGTGTAGTAACTCATTTTGCAAATGATTTAATATTTGCTTATGTCTCAAAACTTGAGCATTGTGAATATATTGTTAAGTAGATAGGGGTTCAAAGATTTTATGCTACCAGTCTCAAAGTGGCATACAGTTCTTTAGGAGCGATGAAAATTTATTGTAAAGGTGCTTCCCTTGAAACACAGGATACAGTACTAAAATTCGCTTAATGCATCCCAGAAGTTCTTTACACCTTCTACAGCGTTCAGATACAACTATCAGTGTCTCAAAATACAAAAAAGTAATGTTTAAGATTATTCACGAGCACTCGTTCGATAGTAGCAACTAATCGCTAGTCGACTCTTCAAAGGTCAAAACAATACTGACTAAGCTTTGATGAGCTACTCCTATTTATAAGCTGCATGAAGAACTTTTGAAAGAATCTCTTCTGTAGAACATGATGTTAATAGATTTTTCCACTAATTTCCAGGAGATTAATTATGGTTAGAATTGAAAATAAAAGAAATCAAGTTAAAAAACATGCTCAAAAAAGTATTGGGACACCTCCCAATAAATTAAGAAAAACAATTCAAACTTAGATATTAATATCTTGTTGTATCTCCCTTGCTTTTTATGACCTATCAAAGTCTATTTGGCATGGATTGGATCAATTTTTTTGCAAAACGATCTCTGGATTTTGGTCCACTTTTCACCCAAAGATTTTCTTAAATTCTGCTTGTTAGAAATGTGATGCTCATATAGTTTTTGATGCAAGTAACCCCACTCATGTTCAATGGGATTAAGACCAGGACTCTGTGCAGGAGTCTTAATAACACTAGGACAGTGGTAGAGGACCCATGATTTGCAAATATCTGCAGTATGTTTCGGATCATTATCTTGGAACAATTTAAAATGTCCTGAGATACCCAGCTCACACGCATTTTTCTTTAAATTTCGCTTGAGAATGCCAAGATAGACATATTTATTCATTACAATATCAATGGAATATAAGTTCTCTACACCAGAGCTTGCGATGCAGCCCCAGACAATTTGGTTACCCCATCCATATTTGACAGTAGGCCGTAAATTTTTGACATGCATTGTTGTATTTGATTTCCGCCAAACCTTTTGCTTGCCATCCAATCCGAAAATATTATATTTGCTTCCATCAACAAAAATTACATTTTCCTAATATTCTGTTGGCTGCCTTACATACAATTTAGCAAATACCACCCTATCTTGCCTATTTGCTTTTCTGATGTAGGGCTTTCTTTGGGGTACCCTGCTATGATGCTTATGATTTCTTAAAACATTTCTGACAGTTTGAGGATTTCCTGATTTTCCGAGCCTACTTTTACACTACAAAGTCATTTTTACTGCACAAGTTCTTGGATTAATGAGTACTTGTCTCGCAATTCATCACTCTTCACGTTCATTAAATATCCTTGGGCACCCTGATCTTTGCTTGTTCTAAACACTATTTGTTTTCTTGAGCCTGTCAGTGATGTTAAAAACAGTAGACTTAATCAATTTCAATATTTTTCCTATACAGCGAATTAATTTTCCCTCTTTCCAATGACTTATTATGAGATTTTGCACACCAACCGACATATCTTTGTTTCTAGCCATCTTTTCTATAAATAAGGTTATCTCTTGTGTGTGAAACGTTTATTTTTAAACTTCTATTCTAAAAAAGTGGTGTGAATTTAAATTATATTGATGCGCTGTTTATTTGTTAAATTTCTCATTTCAGAAGTGTGTCAATACTTTTTTTGACTTCAGTGTGCCTTTGAATTATATTTGAAAAGCTAAATCAAATTATGATTTTATAAAACAAATAAAATTTTCCTTATATAGTTTTACCAAATGTTAAAATATTTCTTAATTCATTTTGTTTTCGTTTTAATGCGATAAATATTTTTATAAATGACTTTACAGTTATGTATGCCAACTGTCCCAATACCTTTTTGAGTGACTGTATGCACAGCTCACATTTCCCGTATGGTAGAATGTCGCACAGATATAAGTGTCTCACTGCAATGTTTGCACAATAATATAAGCAGCATATCAAGAATAGATTTTGTCATAGTTTGTTCTTCAATTTAATGCCGTTAATTAATAGCTAACCTGCTTGGAAGACTTGAGACACTTCAAAACCCATTGTATTACTAACAGCTCATGCAACTGGATCTTCAATTTCAAATGAGGTTACATTTGAAATCGATTCACATTCTGATTCAATAACTGGATCAATTTATATGCATTGAGACAAAGTTTTTCCTGCTTGTGTTAGGTGTTCTGCCTGCCAGGCATCACCAGAACACATCCTTGACTGCTTGGGGCTTACTAAACAAGATCTATTATGAAAACCCTCTAATGATGTTGGACTTTTTACGAGTGAATGAGATCATAGACTTAGTCTAGCTTGGCTAGACATGGAGATAAGCAACAACAACAACAACATGTATATGCAAAAACCTTTATGTGTAGCAGAAGAACTAAATAAAGTTATCAAAGAGGTATATGTACCCAAGCAGTCTATTAGATTTGAGACATTGTCATCAAAAATTCAAAAAGAAATGTCTCTTTTGAAAATGGAGGGAGACGTGGTGACTACCTGAAAAGAACATACTCCTATTTAATGACGGTAATACTTCTAGTAAAGAATCCGTATGCGCATTTTCTTCAGCCGGACAATGTGTAACAAAAATAAGAACGGTGAAACGCTGGAGGAGCTGTGTTTTTATAAGCTTATTTACAAAAACACAAAAAAATGAAGAAATGCTTTTTTTTTTACAAAAAAATTTCATTATGTACTATTTTTATTTGTTTTTTATGATGCATTAATTTTTCTTTTTATTTCATTTAAATAATATTAAATCAATTTTTAATTATATTTTCACTTTTACTATACATTTTAAACTATGCTAATATGTAAGTTTTTTTTAATAAATAGATTAATCCTAAACCCGGGACCAATCCCAGGATCCCGGGATTTGGATAATGTAATCCCGAAATTCCGGGATTGAAAATATGACACGGGATTGCAAACCTTACCCCTTTTTGACCATATAGCCATGAAATTGAATACGTTGACAGAACTGGATCCTTGCTATCTACAGGTGGTCTTTCTTCGTATAAATTTGAGTAATTATTGGAGTTAAAATCGAGGCCCGCCTCTACAGGGACTTTTTTGATACTAGAACTTCTTTTTTCCCATTTTCATGCATTGTCATTCACTTCTAAGCTGTGGTCCAAATTTCAAGTCTTTAGCCCATCGGGAAGTTAGTTTAAAAGCAATTACAAAATTCCGACCTGACATACAAGAAAGCGAGTTAATAAAAACATGATAAAAAGAAGAAAAACATTGGAACACCACATCTATTACTTACCTAATTCAAACTTTAAATGTTCAGAAAGAATTTTAAAAAATAATATTTAGACAATAATAACACAATTATTTATAAAATATACTTATAATAACAAAATAAAATTACATAAATTTGTTTCTCGATGTATAAAAGAAGTGGGAAAAACCCCATATGTTAGATTCTTTTTAATAGACGAAATTCACGCCAGACAGACGCCAAGCGGGGAATCACGTGACAACTTTGCCAACATTTGCACGTGTTTTTTATTCCCGTGTTAAATCTATACACTAAGTTGTTGACATTCTTGTGCTGTAATTTTATCTAATTAAAATATATGATATCATTATATTTTATGCATTATTCTAGTTTTTATATTTGTTAGGAAAAATTCTTAACACCTTTTTTGTAAAATTTCTGTTTTATTCTTATTTATTTATCTAATTAGGTATTCGTCCGCTCCAACTAGTGTTAGTATATTTATGTATAGTTCTTGATACACTTAGATTAGCTGATAGTTATTTTAGTTCTTAATTAATTTTGTAGTTCTTTATTTTATATTTTTGCGCAAGAATGGCTCACAGTATAGGAACAAAACCCTTTTAAAAAATTTCAATTTATGTGAAGTTCTCCGATATAGCGAGAAATTTTCCAGTGCCACTGGAAATCAAAGTATCACTAACAATGTTAGGAAAGGATTGAAACTATATGAAACCAAGTTTGTAAGCACCATATCGTTTACTAAATCTGATTGCTCAGTGAATGATTATTTCTTTATCACAGGCTTTGTCAAAGCAGATATGAAGAAAAAAGTAAAATACAAGCCATCTGTTCAGATCAGAAAAACTTCTGAGGTAAGTTATAAATTTTCTTACCTCTCTTATAATTTAGATACCTTTTGAAAGTATTATGATTGCATTGAGCTATTTACTTATGTTTGCTTTAATTTAACTCATTGTTTTGAAGTACAAAATAGGTTTTTAATAATATTAAATAGTTTTTAATAATACATAGGTTTTTAATAATATTTACATTGTTATTTATCATTAAATTATAAGTTGATTCTAAAAGATTAAAAGTAATGACAGCTATTCAGATTTAGCAGCTTTTTAAACATCTGTAAACGAAATGTAAAAATGGGCAAATTTACATTTATATTTTTAATAGGTTTATTATCAATGATACGTTTATAATTTGAGTCTTATTTTTTAGAGTAGCATTGAATATCAATTACATTGTTTTCTATTGTAATGAATACACATTATTAATCTTTTGTCATTATATTGATATTGCTATTTATGAGTAAAGCTTCTAATTTGATTCCAACACGTTAAATGTAACGCAAATAATGCCTAACCATTTTGAAAAAGAAATGTAAATTTTTCAATTAAAACTTGAATTCAATGCAGAGTAATATTATGTTTACATTAAGATTCTCCCAAATTGTTACTAATTTTTCTGATAAGGCATATTATTTTTAAATCAAATACTTAATGATGTGTTTTTATATAAAATAAACTGTTATTTTTCACTTTTTTAAAATTCTCATGCATATAATTGAATTATTTAAATTTTAACTTATGGTCTTTTGATAAAATAATTGAATTTAAATTAAGCCTTAAATTAATTTAGCACAAATTTTTAAACATTTGTAAATCAGTAGACAAAAATCGTAATACCGAAAACTTATATAAGTTTACGATCTTTTTTTGGAATTTATTTCTTTAATATTTAATATCTTTTTTTAATTTTAGGTTATAAGTGCAGCATGCACTTGTCCTGCTGGGGGCACTCCAGCATTTTGCAAGCATGTATTTGCATTGCTTCATGCAATTTCTGATTATGCAACAAAAAATGTATGAAGCCCCAACGCAAAAATTGCAGACTTGGCACCAGCCAAAACCAACGAAGATGGTTTCTGCAAAAGTTGAAAGTATCTTCATGCATGAACCGCCAATTCAAGTGGAACATAAAATTGAGTTTGATTTCGCAGCAGCTCCTTTTTTTACCTCTCCCTCGATGGAAGTGAGCCAAAATGTGCGGGAAACCAAACTCAAGGAAACCATTCCTCTTCCAGCATCTGTGTGCAGTGGAAAAATTTCAAACCACTTGCCACAGATGGGCCTGGATGGAATTTTATTTTACACCATCAGAACTATACTAAAGATATTGATGAACTTACACCCTGGAAGAAAGAACAGTAGAGCAGAATTGCAGTGAGTGGCGGTTTGAAAGAAAGTTGCGACTTACTGCAAGTGATACTAAGCAAATTGTTTGTAGAGTGGCTAATTTTGAAGCATTATCAGCTCAGATTTTTTAAAAAAAAGATGAAATGTTGACAAACATACCTGTTGTAAGGTATGGATTGGAAAATGAGGATTATGTCCGGCATACGGTGCAACAGTGCTACATGATAATGGAAATAAAATGCCTTTACAACCCGGAGGGTCATTCTCTACAAGAATTAATTAACAAAAGGCATGACTTTTGTCTTGCGAACAACAATGGCATCATTTCCTTAAGAAAATCTCACACCTATTACTATCAAATACAGTGTCAGTTAGGTGTGAGTAATTTTAAAAAAAATGCTTGTTTGTCATTTTAATAAATAAATCGAAGTCAAGACATAATATTTATTCCGAAGTAATACAATTCGATGATAATTTGTGGGAGGAATGTTTACAAAAATTAAAGAAATTTTTCTTTGATTTTTACCTTCCACAAATTATTAACTTCTAAATTATTGCTAATTATTCTTTACTTTTAAAAATTAATGTCATTTATTTCTTTAAATTGAAATGAATTATTCTTAAAGGGAATGATACCATTGCAAAAAGTAGCAATTTTTAGAAATTAAATATAATTTTATTATTTGCTATCTCATTTATTTAAAATGCATGTTAAACTTGTAAAAAAGTTCATTTTTAGTCTGTGTATGTAGAATATTAGTTAATATGAAAATTTTTGATACATGAAGAGAATTACCTTTTAGTAAAAGTGTATTTTTTCCCATCATCTTTCATCGTTTGTCTGATCTTCATCATTTTTTTTTTTTTTTTGAAATATCAGTGGCTAATTCTTTGAAATTGGCTACTCAAGAAGTATCTATTAGTTTTTAATAAATATTTATTATTTGTAACCTTTTTTTCTGATCACCTGTTGTAATTATGGATATTTCAGAAATCATTCTGCTCAAATGAACAGCAAACGTTGGTGTAGTGACGCTGTGAATACATCTGTCACAGAAGAAAACAAATTAGTTCCTAACATCAGAATTAAGCAGTTATCTTATCCTTTGCCACATATCCTTTCTCTTTATCAATGGCTTGCTTCAAATGAACTTTTGAAAAGGCGCGTTAATTGCAGAACCCAAAATGCTAATGAAAGTTTGTACAACATGATTTAGTCAAAGTGTCCAAAGAAGCTATTTGTGTGTAAAGACAGAGTTACACATGCCGTAATGGAAGCAATTTATGAATTCAACAAAGGGACTCTACGTACTGTGAGAGAGACCCAAAAAGCATTACATATACCTTTGGGGAAATGTTCGCATGATCTTGGTGTGATGCTCGAATCCCGTAAAAGATTATTTAGAATCAGACGGAAAAACACCAAATACCAGCATGCACGCAAATTGATAAAAAAAACTATTTTAAAAAGAGAAATATTAATTAAAAAAGGAAGGAGTTACATATAAAGCAGGATATTTCTGAAGTATTACAATACTGTATTTAAAAAAAAATTTTTTTTTGTAAAATGTGTCCATGTAAATATTTTATATTAATAATTTTATAATTTCAGTTCTTTTCATCATATGTTTTTCATACAAATATATCATTTAAATATTATTTGAAGCAAAAGATTTTAAAACATCTGTTACAACAGAAAACATTTTTTTTAACGTTTTCTTGATATTTATGTGCAATTATTACTTTGGAAATTTTTTCATTTTTTAAAAAATTTAAAATTTTGTGAATAATATATGCAAAATTACACCTCATTTTGTTTTATTGAATATAAACATTATATGAAATGCTTTCATGAATTGCATATTTTATAATAGTATGGCTTACCTGTGTCGGATATTTGAAATGATCCTGTAATATTTTGTGGTTTGATTTACCAACCAATACTTTAAAAAGTTCTTAAATTTTTTCCTTTGTACTTATATGCCCGTTCTTCACACGGGTGTGAACTTATGTATATCAAACATGTTGTGAATGAATTTTCTCATTTTTTCCAGTATTTACAGATGAAAAGTTACAATTTTCTATAAAATATATTATATTTACATCAAGTTTGCCTACCTACATTTAAAATTCAAATTAATAATTTATTTCATTGTCGGTCAGTTCTTTGATGAAAATGAATTTTATTTTTACAATGTATTGCATATAAAGACTTAATACATATAAAGATATCTGAAATGATTCTAATAAAATATAACATTCTCCATTTGTGACTGTCTGATGTACTTAGTAATTATCTTTTAAAAGTGGAAATTTTTTTAGCAATGACTTTTTATATATAAAGAGTAAAATTTAATTAAGTACTTGTATAATTAATTTATTTTATTAATTAAAGCGTATTGTTAATTTAATAATTTATTTTTTACTGTTTTTTTGTTGACAACATCAGAAGAATCAATTGTTGTTTTGAGGTATGATACGAGTTGGGGGACTTTCGACGATGGACCCCCCCCCCCTGAAAATTTTTTGTGTGTGCATCACTTAGCACGTTATAAAAAAAACTCGGTAGAGGAATTTAGATGAAACTTCTGTAACACTGTATTATCGATACATTTATTTCACAAACAGAAGATAGATTTAGAAGTATGCCAAATATTAATTCTGATTTCAAAACCTGCGAAAACACACAAGATATATTGCAATACATGTTAAATAATTTAGTTATTTCTACATGTATTAACTATTTTAATATTTTTTCTAAGTTGCAGTTACTATAGCAAGTGCTGAGAGCTCTTTCAACATATTAAAAGGTTACCTTAAATCATGCATGTGTACAGAAAGCTTAAATGCGCTTGCTATATTAAGCATCGCTATAAAAAATTGAAATTTTTGTAAAAATAACATTACACAATACAGATGTGCATGGGTATGCGACACTTAGATAATAATATTAATGCAAGTATGAACGATATTAAAAATTCACACATTACAATTTTTTATAACAAATTCAATAATTTTTTTTTCTTTATATGAAGTGCCTATAACATGTTGATCTACTTTATTTAAAAAGTTTTCTTTGTTCATCTCATAATAGAGTGAGTTTTTATGAAAGTATTTTATGAATAATAAATATTTATCCATTGAAAATGAATTTTATTCTTACAACACAGATGGAAAAAATACAATAAATATATATATGAAAAGTCTCATAAATTTCCATTCACTATTAAATTAAAAATGTATCATGTAAACAAAACAAATATTTTTGTACAATTCAAATTATGAATAACATTTAAAAAAAACAGTGAATCACAAGATTGTTGCGTTAGATTTAATTGGCATAACTCACTTTGTTTTTAAAGCTAAAAAGTACCCCTTTTAAAATATACTTTTTTTGATATACAGTCAAAATATAATTTATATTAACCTTTTAAACGCCGCACTATGATTAAAAGGTAACATAAATTAAATTTTGATAAAAATAAAGTTAAAATTGAAACATAAGATCTATAAAAGAAAAAACATTTGAAAAAAAAATAAATTTTAAAGCTTTTTAGCATGTTTCAAAAATGGAACATTGGCAGGTCCCATTTAGTTTTTTCACGTGTTTCTTAAAAGTACAACCAATGACATTTTAATTCAAAAATCAATTATTATATACATTTTTAAGAAGAAATCTTAACTAGAGGTGTTATTTAACATTTCACAACGGGGTTTCATCATTCACCCCCCCCCCACGCTCGTTGTAGGGGGGGGGAGGGGCATGATACCCGACAAACAATTGAAATGGGCTTTAAATCTAAAAATTAAAATGGGGTTAAAGAACTAAAAGTTTGCGTGTGAACGAGAAAAATCTATCATTTTTTCCCAGCAGAGTTTTTTAAATGTACCCCGATGGGGGTGGGGGGCAGGTTCCCCGATGGGTGTCCCCTGTTGGTGCCACATCTGAACTAAACTTTTAAATATAATTCCAAAATAAAACATTAAGTTGGAAATATAACTTATAAGCAAGACATTTCAGAAAATTACAATTACTTATTAGAAACAGTAAAGGAAAACATCAATAGGACAATGAAATAAGCAAATAACCTTCATATCAAAATTCTCAATGCTAATATAATAAAGCAAACGAAAAAAATACAGATTTACCAAAATACTTTAAAATGAGAAATAAAGACAAAATATATTATTGTTTTTTCTTATATGTGTTCTTTTATGTCCTAAACTATTTTTATTGTCCATGTATAGCTAGAATAACGTTTCTGAAGCAATCTTTTTTCACACTGGAGGCATTTTTTCGTTGTGCTATTCTGACATACATGAAGTATTTCATCATCATTTATGCTTGCAGAAATTTTGATTTTGCCCCAAACATCAACTGGTAGAACAGATTGAAAAGTATCTTCATTGATATCTTCCTCGTCAGTCAAACACCCACTTTTTTTTAGGGGAAACTGACACATATCAATAGGTTCTTCATCATCTGATTGTGCCTAAAAATATTCCAAAGCCTCTTCTACAGTCTGGAATGGCTTTGAATGGTGACATCTTATCAGCGTAATGGATATTCACTAACTGACAAAACACGAAATTAATATAAAACTATATTACGAGACGTTCCTCTCCAAATAAGACATACGCTACATCTTACTATCAAAAAACGCACGTGGTAGTTTAGCTGCAGCTGAGAAATTCACTTGAGATTTTCCAGAAAGTGTTGAAAGGGGGAGGGGAGTTGAGAGAGGTAGCCGAAACGAAAGTCATAAATATTTTCTTCCAACACATACTATAAGTTTTTAGCGTTCAGAAATCTTTTCTCACTCTTCTGTGAACTGTAAACAGTAACTGCATTGTGTGAAAAAGTATACCTTTACACTCCAATGTTCCATTTTTGGAACTCAGTTACAGCAACACATAGCACAAATTATGTACTCCTTTAATTCATATATTTTATGTCACTTGAATTAATGGCTTATGGAAATTACAAAACATGCTTACAATGAAAAACACTCTATTTATATTATGGAGGCTTCTGTAAGGTAAAGCTCCCTCAAAATATTTATATTGTTTAATTCGGCCAATAGCCCTTTCCACTATAACTCTCCCGTTTGACAACTGGCAGTTATAAACCATTTATGATATGTTGAATTGAATCTTATCTCCTAGGAAGATAGGACATAATAACTTACAACCAATACTTTCTAATTCATTTGCAATTAAGAAACCCTTGTCGGCCATTACAACATCATTTGGCTCTAAAAGGTCCATCAGTTTACTTTCTATAAAGAGTTGTTTGTCGGATATGCTCCCACAATACAACTCCGATATAAAGCTTATTATAAACCATTTGGTATAATGCCGATCATCCCTTTTATGGTGTTAGCATTCTTATAATGACTAAAAGTCATTTGCTGCTCCTCAGGACTACTGGGTTTCTGAATTGCAAATTCAGTGCAGTCCACAATTATCCTTACATCTTTAAAATGCATTCGAAATGCTGTTGGCATATATTCAATTACCTGACTTTTTTTTGGAAATATAGGGTACATTTTTAATTTTGAAAATATAACCTTTGCGACGAAATTGAAATCCCTTGACACAGTTGAATCTGAAATATCAAACAAAACTGACAAAAATTCATTAGAAATTCCAGTTCTAAGTTTTATGATAAAAAGATAAAACCTATCAATAAGTTTTATTTTGGAACCCATTGATAAGGGTTTTTCAATTTTAAGGAATTTGTACCACCCGAAAAATTCTTCTCTTGTAAAACTAGTCAAGGCTTTCATTTTAACATCGTCCGGGATGTTTTCAGGAGTGAATTCTTTTTTCTGCAGGGTTGCTTTCAGTTTCTTCAGCTCGGCTTGTGTTTCTTCTAACAAATCCAGCACTTCACCAAAGGAAATTATTTGTGTCCCCACACTTGCTGTACTGGCCTTCACTTCCCTAAGATTAGAAATGGAACATGTAGAATTTTGTCTTACGCATAAAACTTTTTTGATTAAATACCCCAATAAACATAATTTTTCTCAAAAATGACTTACAACATATACATTTTTAATATGATAGGTACATTTGATAAAAATTCTTACTTTTGTGTCTGGATTTCTTCCGTTACCGTTTCTGCATTTGAAACACGTGGTTCACATCTATTTTGTACAAAAAAACATTTACATTAATGTGATATTTTTAAAATGATTTGTAAATTTTGCATACAAGTACTTTTAATATATTTACTTTTATGTACAATTACTTTAAACCATATTCTAGTAAAAATTTTATAATTGAATACTGAGTTACTTCTATTAAATACTTTGTAGATAGGGATACAAATAAAAAGCATCCAATAGAACTAAAACTAATTTATTTCATCAATTCAGAAGTAGATTATATTACTATCATTAACTGCTTTATTTTTTTATGAGAAAGCAAAATAAATGAACACAATACATTGCATAATTTTAAGTGAATTTTGTATACATACTTGTCTTAATATAATATGCATGGTAATTTTAAAGTATATTCTAATGCTAGTTTTATATCAAGTACAGAATTACTTCTGTTACTTTATTCTGAAGATTTCTAACATAAGTAAAACTTAAGTTAAATAAATATTTAACCACTGAAGCACTTTATATTTAACTTATTCAAAAACTTAAATTAAACTTAGCGAAAATTTACTCAGAAGTACTTACATTTCTGTAGGAGAGGAGGGCTTGCATCTTGCCAGAATCCTTCGAGAAGAAGGGATTTTTGTAAATACAAAAATTGTTGGAAAAGATCCAGCTTTTAAATGTCTGCGATTAGTAAAATTTCGGTATTCGAAACATTTTTCTTCAAAATGATCCGAACATAGTACAGAAGAAGAAGGTACGAATTTTTCCCGTCTAATCATTTTTATCCATGTTTTTAATAAAGATGGATTTTTTAAAGGGAATTTGAAGAACGTGGTATTTCTGCAGTTTTCTTTATGTTTGACGTTATTGCAACCAAATGCTGCGCAGTATGTCATTTTTGAACATAAAAAAGAAGGAAGTAATGAAGTAAGAATTAACTATATGGAAGTAACAATAACAAGTACGAGAGAACAAGTTCAAAACACTCAGATTTTTTTGTTCGATATTAAAAAATGATTTTTTTCCAAACACAATTTGTTTCTTTTTCTTGTGAAGCAACCATTTAAGCAAAATAAGACGTTTTAAAAATTATAATGTTAAACTAAAATAACAAAATAATCGTAGCTATAACAGTAAACAGCCGGCAGCGTAATCACGTGACACAGTTTTCAAGTGGTCGTGACGTCACATGAATTTAGTCCATTGAAAGCATTTAAAAACCCCGTGCACCACACGGGGGCTTACAACACAAACATCCATGCCTTTTCCGGGATTCGAACCCAGTCCCTACATCACCGCAGTCAGCTTCACTAACCACAACACCGGATGGGAGGCAGTCTGTTACATTGACTTAACATTTGACGATTCAGAAGAAAAAAATCAAATTTTACAATAAACAATAGACAGAAGAAATACACTTTCATAATACAGGGGAACAGTAACGAGAAGGGGCTCTGTGCAATGCTTCGTTCTGGATAAGGGGAAGTTCTCTTACGAAAAAAAAAACTTCGCTTCGACAAAATTATTTCGATTTATAATCCAGAGATAAAATTTTGCAATCCTTATACTCTTAACTATAACTATAGTTTCAATGAGAATAAAATAACCTAGTTTTCTCTTAACTAAGGAATCCTTTCAGTTATAAGATTGTTATTCACTTACAAAGAGAGTGCAAGGTCTTAGGGTGACGAGTTTAATACAAATTTTGTAGGATGGTAGATTTAGTTTCCCTGTTGATGAATACCTATGGTTATAGGGCCACTACTCAACAATTGTTTTGATATTTGCAACTGAAAATGCAGTTCACTCGCTAAATTCAGTTCTGTAGCAAACGATTATACGTAATGGGTTTAGCGTAGCAGCAACGGATCGGTGTTCCTCGTCATTTTTTTTTTATAAACCCCGTGCACCACCGAACGTATAACACGAGGGTAAACAACACAGACAGAAGAAAGGATTACAACACAAACATCCATGCCTTCTCCGGGATTCGAACCCAGTCCCTGCGGCGTTCCTCGAATTGGAAGCTGGATTCTAGTCTGTGGAGGGCGAATAACTTTTAAAAAAATATTTTATGTCTTTTTTTACATATAAAGAGATACATTATGGAGTTTAAATAAATTGGGAATGAATGTCTTCAATGACTAGAAACCTTATAAGAATTTTATTTGTCATTATCATTCGTATAAGTACAGAATAATATTTATTACAAAACAATAAAGGTATTTCATAAGAAGAACAGGATAAAAGCCCTTCAAATAATAGTTAATCGTGCCTCGAAACAATAAATTGTGAAAAGAAACAATAAATAAAACATTTATCAGATGAACAGAATTAGTATAAAAATATGACTAGCTTCTTACCCCTCAATGTCCGTACAATGGGGAAACTTGTCATAAAAGCAAATGAAACATAATTTCAAAAAGCATCTCGCACATTGAATTAGTGCAGTATTTTTGCATAGGCATCTGCCGGTTTGTATTTATTGCGGAGAGCAGACTTCGTTGCGTTTTCAAATACATCTCTTTCCATTGACAAGCCTGTGATTCAACGTTTATTTTAACTTAATGTAACTACACTCAAGACTAAAATAAAACATCCCTGTGACCCCGGAAGTCCTAGGGGTGGAAAGAATGTCCGTTGTGACCCCACATGGGGAGAAAGTTACAAAAACATCGAATTTCATGATTCAAAATACACTTCCTCCTCAAAACCTTCAAGTTGCTACATAAGAGAAAACTGACTTGAAACATGCAAAGTATAAAATAAGGAAATATGATACATTAAATGAAATACCCAATTCATAATTTTTCTGAGAATATATCAAATTTTTTTTATAACAAAATGTTTTCCAAATGCCGGTTCGGTTTGTCCGGTCCTAGAGCCACCCCTGTTCTCTGTCACACTCCCAATCGCTAGCTAATAGCCCAGATTAATACCTACCCTGTGGTGCACAATTCT
This sequence comes from Trichonephila clavata, assembly GCA_019973975.1. Classification (NCBI taxonomy): domain Eukaryota; kingdom Metazoa; phylum Arthropoda; class Arachnida; order Araneae; family Nephilidae; genus Trichonephila; species Trichonephila clavata. The sequence goes on from BMAO01005352.1 coordinate 24,932, forward strand.
TTGTCCAAAATACGAGGTTTTCCATTAGTTTTCATTTTAACAGCCTGGTGATAAGAGGTTTTAAAACTTGTTTCATCTCAATCTGCATGTGCCATTGATTACGTTGAGATTCTTTGAGCAGTGAACTGTTGAAGATACGAGTGAACAGGGACGTCTTAAGACTCTTTGAGGCCCTGGGTCGTTATGCAAAAGTAAGCCCTACCTGAAATCTTTAAAAGCAGACAGTATATAGCCGGGGTGGGTATTATGTCGATCGCGATCGTCTGGTGGATCTCCAAGACAATTTGGAGCGACCGCCTGAAGATTAGCCTTTAGTAATAGTATACGGATATATCCAAGATTGGCTGGCAGTACGCAGACCAAGTCTTCTACTGACTATAATTACGAGAACTAACTTTAGATGAAAATGTTTTATTTTTTAATGTATTTTGAATTATTTGATAATAAATGCATCCTTAGATATTATATTTGTAACTATTATTATTATGTTTGTATTTTCCGTTTTGCTTTCGACGCGGCTTCGAAAAAGTGAGTTTTTCGTTTTATTTACGTAGGTAAGTACATATTCCGCATTTATTATTAAGTTATAACAAAGATTGATGACTTTTTCCTTAGCTCACCACACTTGGGCAGTGGGCGCACTCGTGAATTTTTTAAAGGGAGCACGGTGCGGTGGTCCAAGGTCAAATGGTCTACCATTATCATATCCTACCCCAATACGCTGCCAAACGTATTTTTTTTTTCATTTTGTAAATTTCAGAAACCAAGAACAGTAAGAAATAAATTATTAAATAAATAATTAGCATTAATTAATAAAAAAATATTAATAACGAATACTTACACTCATGTCCATAAATTAAGGTTAATTCAGAATCCCACAGAAATTGAACTCTAAAATAAAAATTTCACCTGTAGAATTATCACACACATCTTGAAGAAGAATATGCAAATTATAGGAAACCAACAGATGGCGCGGATAGTACGTCACAATGACGAGAGTGTAGAAGAGGGGTATATAAGGAATGATGGCAAAGAAGTAAAATTGTTCACAAGCACTTTAAAAGCCTTTCAGTGCAATAACCGCATAGTTATGGCACAAAGGAAGCATTTGGATGATTTTTTACGTGGTAGAATTATCGGACGACTGGAATGTGGAAGTACCCAGCGGGAAGTATCCGAGGAACTTCGAATCGTCCAGAGTGTCATCTCCAGGCTTTGGCAACGATTCCAAGATGATGGTAATGCGAGTAGATGTTACAGCACAGGTCGCCCCCGAGTTACAATGCCGAATGAGAACCGGTATTTGGCAGTTACTGCCAAAAGAAACAGACGGAGCACAGCATCAGACCTATCTCGTCAGCTCTCTTCAGCTACCGGTACGACAGTTTCAAGGCAAACCGTGTACAGACGCTTAGGGCACATTGGTCTATATGCTCGTAAGCCTGTCAGATGTGTTCCCCTTACCACAACTCACTGTCGCCTGCGATTAACCTGGAGTAGTGAGCATGCGTTGTGGACACCGCAACAGTGGTCTTGTGTGATGATTTCCGACGAGTCCAGGTTTAGTTTGCAGTCTGATTCTCGCCGGACTTTCATATGCAGAGCGCCAGGTACCCGTTACCACCAAGAGAACACCATTAAACGACACCGTTACGGTGGTGCAGGATGGCTCGTTTGGGGAGGAATTATTCTTGGTTCCAGAACTGACCTGCATCTTCAAACTGTAACGATGACAGGCCACATCTATCGGGATGTCATTCTGGAACAACATGTACGTTTGTTTCGGGGCGCCATAGGTGCTGAATTTCTGTTTATGGATGACTACGCCCGACCTCACCGTGCAAACATTGTAGACGAATGCCTTCAATCGGAGGATATCACCCGTATGGATTGGCCAGCATACTCACCGGACTTGAATCCAATAGAGCATGTGTGGGATATGCTTGGCCGACGAATTGCAGCCCGTCAAGCCCCTCCCACCGGTCTACCGGAGCTTCGGAGGGCATTGCTTGATGAGTGGTGTAATATTCCCCAAGATCAGATTGATAATTGGATACTCAGCATTTGTAGGCGTTGTAAGGCCTGTATTGCATCGTCCGGGAGACATAGTCCGCATTAACCATCATAGTAACCATGTTATACTGTTTTTTGTAAATAGGTTCTTTTTTGAAATTTGCTCCAGGGAGTAAAAATCGGAATTTTTATTAATTATGTCAAACATATAGCATCTTTTTTGCTCTTTACCTTTTGTTTAATAAATGAACTTAACAAATAAGTCAAATTTGTTTTGCTTCTGTCTCTTTCTTTGCCTGAACTTCATTATCCTTAATTTAGGGACATGACTGTAATTAAATTTTACATTCTATATACATGGTGTTATAATCGATTGAAAAAAATCATTGGCTATGGAGGAGGGTTTGGAACCGGGGACTCCCCTCCCCCTTTTGTGTGGGCCACTGATACTGGGTGGACCGCAACACCATAAAGGAATTAAAAGAAGCCCGTACCCTTGAAAAGTCTGCCCATCCCTGGTATATAGCATGCATTGTTAAATACTTGTTCAAATGGGAACTTTATAGAAATCAATGTGCACGACTCATAATCTCAAAAACCTAGGCACAAACTGGTTCGACCGAGGGCCGCATTTCGACTAAATGCGATGAATGATTGTTTATGGTATTAGGCCTAGCCCTAGACATGGACAACGGTCATCGCATAATAATACAGTATTACCCCTTTTGCCAATTGACATGCAGCTTGAAATTCCCTGTTTTTCGGAGAATATGTACGGGAATAATATTTGACCATTAAAATTATCCGAATCATGATCTTATTAAAACAAAGTCGAAAACGAAACGAGGCCCTGGGCCCGGGCCCATGCCTTAAGACTTTCATGTGAGTGAAGATAGGAGATCATTGCTTCCCAGTGGTAAGAAGAAGAAAGGATTTGTTGCGAAGAAAGTGCCAAAAAAATTTATCATTTTCTGATAATCAAAAAATCTGGCACATTTGGAATGAAATGGTAAAAAATGTTTTTTATTATTTCTTTATACTGTATAATAAGATCATAATACATCCGACTTTATTTTCCCGCAACTGATACGCTACAAGTAATATCGTGTAGACCACGCAAACTAGTTACGTTAAATGTACAATAAAAAAGGATTTACGTGTCATGTTCTTTTAAGGCTGTCTTCGGCTAATGTTAAAGAATAGGGTCCGTCCGTATTCGGAATATTTGTTCAGATATAAAAGTACTCCAATATTAAAATTACATTCTGGCTTCACTATCTTGCAGAGAATTTTTTTTTTATTATATATTATATTTTTATCCGAGTTGTACATTTTTTCTTTTATAAAATATGTTTCGCATTTTTTCTCCCCCACCGTAATGTTAAATGAGCTATCTCTTTACATGTTAAAAGAAAATAAATTAAAAGTAAAAGAACTTTTTTAAAAACAAGCTTTAGTATTTAAATGCGCTAAAACAGTGCTGCTCAAACTTTCAATACTGGCGACCCAATTTTCAATCATAATTTGTATCGCCCCCCTTATACAATAATAATGTATTAAATGCAATAATTATGCCCTTTGACGCTAAAGCTACAATACGATCTTTATTATAAACCGTACAAATTAATAAAGTACGTATTAAATTATGTAAACGTTACTTTAAAGTAATATATATTTTAAGTAAATTACTTTTAGTAATAGGAAAATTATTATGTTGCTTCTCTTTGTCTAATTTTTAAATTGGAGCAGATTGCAAAATGATATTCAGTTAAAGATTTATTTCCTCCATCATCCATTTCTAAAAGTACAAATGTCACATTAGGAAAATAGTCTAGTCCAGCGATACTCAGCCTGCGGCCCACCGAGCTTTTTTAAGTGGATCGGTCATAGCCTTGCTCTGAGAAATTCATTTATTTTTTTATGAAAATTTGGTGGGAAATTCTTTGTTAAAAAAAATCAAATATATCAATTTTGCTTTTTGTTGTAGATGTCGTACGGGTGCGAATTGATATTATTTTTTTCTGATTAGTGATAATACATAACAGTGAAGTACCGACCGTTTTTCAAGTGGAACTAATTTTTAACTGTCTTTCATATCATGCAAGGGAAAAATTTTCGAAGAAAATAGATTGTTTCAAGACGATTGGGAAATTGGCTATTTTGTAGTGAAAAACAAGCTTGGTTCAGTAATTGTTTGATTTGTCACGAAAAAGTATTTAAAAATTACCTATAAAATGGAATCGTTCAATGACACTTTTTCTCGAATATCTCTTTCAAGAGATGATAAATAGGCTATCTTGAATAATCTTTACAACAGCAAAAAAATATTTATCAGTGTTAATGTCTCAGCGATAACAAAGGCACCCTATGAAATTTGTTATATAATTGTCATATGAAACCGTTTACTGATACAGAAATTGTGGAAGAATAGTCTTCAATACTTTCCATTAAGAAAAAATTCAGTGACGAAAATAAATTAATAATTTAAAAAAAGCAAAATAGGAGATGTAATACTTTGATCAATTTCCACATTTTAAATTTTCTACGTTATCTAGATTTTAAAGCATTTTTGTCCCCCCCCCCTTAATCCTCATGTTGCGGCCCGCGTGAAATAGCTAACATATGTATGCGGCCCGGCAGAAAAAAAGTTTGAGTATCCCTGGTCTAATTTGTTGCTCTCTATCATATCCATCACACCTGACATTCTAGCGAACGTTTGCGGGAGTCTGGGCAACCTATCGAACGTCTGTGTAAAACATGTAAAAATGCTGTACCTCGTACAATTCCAGTCAATACTTCTATAGCTACCGAATCCGTCTTGAATGTGCATTTTATAATTTGCAAGCGCGTTAGATATAATTCACAGTATTAAGTATTTACGGCCGTAGACAAAATCATAGATACCCTTTTAAGTCGTAAGCAAACATTCGACGAAAATAAAGTATCAACAAGTGCACAGACGAGCATGGTCCCGAAAATTAAATCAAGGAAGTATTCTGAAGATTACTTAAATTTTGGATTTACCACTACTGAAGTAAATGGCGAACAAAAAGCCCCTGTATGTTATGTGTGAAAACTTACAAATCAGAAGAACACGTGGAAGTCGCTTTTAAAACCATTGAAAATTATTTAACCATGCTGGCAAAAATTTTTAAAAAAAGTATTTTCTTGCTAAGGACAGCTTGATAGCAAGTTACGAGTGAGTTGGGATCCATTTCAAAACACTTCAGAAGGGCTCTCAACTGCCGAAGAAGAAATCTTCATAGATTTAACATCCAGTGGCAAAATTAAAAGTCGTTTTTGTAATAAATCGCTCTTTCAATTTTGGACAGAGGGGGATGATGAACTTTCTACAGTGAAAACGAACGCATTTCGTAGACTATATTACCCCATTTTCAACATCCTATCTTTGTGAAACCGGATTTTTGCGGTGGCTGCTTTGAAGACAAAATAAAGATCTCAGCTAAATATAGAAAAATAACTCAAAGTGTCAATTTCTAATATTAAGCCTTCCATTGAAAAATTTTGCACTGCAAGAAGAGCCCATGGAAGTCACTAATAATTATTAAACTTGTTCTTAATTTAGTATTAAGAAATTAGTTAAATACCTCGTACAGTACTGATACATTAAAAGTATACTGTTTAAGCACCTGCTCTTTGCTCGAATTAATTTTTAAAAAATAAAACATTCTTCATGATACTATCGCTGAATTGCAAAGAGATTAAAACCAAGTGCACGACAATGTATACAAAAATATAAATGATTTTTTTAAATGAATGGTTAGATTGTAAATAGTTTTAAGCGAACTGTAATTTTAAGCCTCACAGAATTAGCATTTGGAATTAATGTTAAACAATGAAAAAGAATATAAAATTCCGATGAAGAAGAATTGTGTTATTTTTAATATTTAAAGCGAGAAGACGTCAAAATGTCTTATTCCGGGAGCAGGCGCGCACTCGATATTAACGTTAATGGTCGTGCGAGGTGAATCAGTCACCCCAATCCTTTTTTTTTTTTTATAATTATTTTTAGTGCAATCACGATAAAAATCGTAATTCCAGTGAATATTTTAACTAAGAGAAAGTGTACTTACCTACTTTCAAGGACTTCTCAATTTTTTTTTTTTTTTTTATAGTTTGAGAAAAAAAATCCAATAAAACTGAACTTATAAATGATTCAAATGTGCATGACCTTAATACAGGACGCAAATCACAGACACTTTTCACTAATATTTACAGGAATGTTATTAGCAGGCAAAACTGTAATATTTTGTTCAAGTTATTGTAGTTTTATGGCCTTTGATGATCTACACAAATAGCATGTTTAACTTTTTCTTGCTTATATCTTTTTGACAGGGATCTGGGTTATGTTTTTTCTCAGAAAGAGTCGTATTTTAGCTTTAAAAAGAAACGTAATAAAAAACATCTCTCACTCTCTCGTGGGATTACAGCAATTCACACAAACAAAATGTTTTTTTATTTGGTTATGGATCACAGATTGAAGCTTTTATTTTTGATGATGTAATATCACCAGAGGTTTTTAATTATATGAGCATAGATGTGTATTTCTTATATCAGAAATTATTTTGTTTTTCTTCATTCCAGTTATATTTTTAAAAAATCTTTTATTTTCGATAGGCTCGCGTCCCCCTTGTAGGGTTATCATGCCTTCCCCAGGGAGGCGCGCCCCACAGTTTGAGAAACGCTGCGCTAAAAAAGAATAAAATAAACTTTTCCTTAAAAATTTTTTTACTATCAACTTTTAATGTCATTACACAATTTATATGATATAAAATCTCGTCGGGAGGTTAAAGTACTCGTATTTACTTAGTTTGAAAATTTTAAAAATTAAAATCCATTAGATCAAGTTAATTAATTTACTTGTTTATCTACACAGGTAAATCTCGCGACAAGCTTTTATATCATATAAATTGTATAATGACTTTATAAGTTGATAGTAAAGAAAGTTTTAAAGGAAAAGTTTATTTTATTCTTTTTAGCACATTTAAATAAAAGCTTGTTTTTACAAAAAGTGTTTTTACTTTTAATTTATTTTTTACTTTTTAGTTACCGCTGGAAAGGTTTCTCAGTCTTTTCTTCTCATTCAACGCCTCATTGTTGCTAGGTCGTTTGCCGGTTAATTTCGAACAGTCTTGCTCAGGGGTGGTGAACCTTTTGGTTCAACGTGCCATTTTTTCTACAGAAATATTTAATGAGGTACAGACGTGCCACCAAACAATTTTGACTTGTGATATTATTGGTAAAATAATAAATACTAACAACTCAAAACAATTTACTACGAAAAAATACACTTCGCATTATAAAGTATTAAATGTTTTTGTTATCCGTGTAATTCAAATTAAAGTAACATTAGTGTGACTTCTTTGTTGCAGATTACATGACATATAGCTTACATCAGGATTGTAAGGGGTGAACTTAGCAGAATGTATGCTGAGTTGGCGTCATCTGCCAAACGGTTTCTAAGCGAGTCTTTAAGGCTGTTTTCGGTCAATGTTAAAGGATAGGAATCAAACGGGAAGCACATTTGCCGGCAGGAAAAAGCTCCAATAATAATAAAAATTTCTATGGGTATAAAAAAAATTATTGTTTAGAGGATAGTGTTCCTTGAATTTTGATTTTTAAAAAAATACGCAGTTTTCAGCATTATTGCAAAATGAAATTTGAGTTTTCCATGTTAAAGTTTAGGAAGTGAAAACGCAAAGCACATTTTAATAGAAAAAAGTTGACTTTTTCGAGTAAAATTAAATAGTATATTAAAAAGCATGCTTCCCTCTTTTGACTGGTGTAGCCAGAATTAAGTTTTATGTTTTTATTAATGAACTTTTTTAAATTTTAAGTTCATTCTGAATTATTTTTGGCGTAGTTAGGACTATCTCTCAAACAGATGGCACCACCATCGTTTTGTAAAACGCATTTTTCTTGGCTACAAATACTTAATTTTGGCAATATTTTTCTGAAATACAGTCGCCAGCTTAAATTATGGTAACCTGCGAGTTGTGACAATCAAGAAGATTTATGATGTACACAGAGATTTAACATCTCAAACCTGATGAACTTTCCTATTTAGGAATGTTTTTTACATTTTCTGCATGTGTGCTTTAAAAGTTTAATTTATGTACATAATTTATAATTATGCTGCTTAGATTTTTTTTGTGCCTGTTATTGATGAAATGCATAGAAAAATATTTAAATTCTGTGCAGCGACTGAATGAAAAATTGAAAGTATACTTATTTTATGCTTGACCGAAACTTATGAATTGACTAAAGGATACAAATTACTACTCCTTGAAGCTCACAATTTAAAATTTTAATCTAATTATTGTAATGCAATTATTATTATTTTTTTATCTAACAAAAAATCGAATCGAATTCCAAATAGATTTTAAATTAACGTACAATTTTACCATTAAACCATTGGAACAATCATTAACCAAATCTTGTGTTTTCTAATTAAATTAGCAGAAACTTATTTTTTCGATTAATTTTCTCCAAGCTGTACCCCAATTTTCAGCCCCCGGCTGAGAATTTGGGGTAATAATAATGTAAAATATGTTATTTTAAAATTGTAATTTTAAAAAATGTAATTTTAATTCTATTATGTCTATTATGTTATTGAGATATATGATATGTTTACGAATTAAAAAGTGGCTGCAGTAGCCTAATGGTCATGTAGCAGAATCGTGGCTGCCATGTCATGAGTTTTAGCCTAGTACCGCTGAAGAACCGCCATGTGGGGAGCTTAATCTATCGAGAGCTTAGATGTCCACCCGTTGGTGTGGTGTGGCAGTCAGGAGAAGGGTTGTATCTCAGGTGTCGTCCTCGTCACTTGACCATAGTTCAAAATTACGAGGTCTGTCACCAAAAGCCCTCGAGTAGCAGATCAGTACGACGTTAATATTCACTTAACGAAATAAAAAAAATAAAGGTGAATTAATAAGAAAAGAGTAATTAATTTATTATTTATTAAAACTTTTAAAAATAAACACGAGAACCTGTAGTTTTTCTCTTCTTTTTTCTCTCTTCCAATTTCCCCCTCCGGTGAATGTTTCAGTCTTCGATTCTAAGCAGCACCCGATTTTTAGTAGCATAAGGGAAGTAGAGCGGCTTAGATTCGAATAAATATGGCAATATTGCGATTTTAAAGTTTTTGTATCTTTCAGTTTGCCTTTTTTTCTATTAAAAATTACTATCTCTGGCATTTTCTATCATTGAACATTTTCAGTAACCTGTTCTTGACTAAATTTTTAATATAATAGTCTCTATGTCAGGGCCGGACCGTGACCTTTGAGGGCCCTGGTCTAACGATATCTGGGAGCCCCTAAATAATTAAAATTCTTTCCATTTTCCTAAAAAAAAAAATTTGTGCGGGAAAATTTAAAATATACGAAACACTTAAGGGTTTTTTAAATTTTTTTTATTTCAAACAATTTAAATACGTTATAAACAATAAAATAATTTACAAACAAACTTTTCTACATTTTGTGATGCAAAATTTTATTTGCTCCTCACATTTTAAGTCTTTGGTGAGATCAGTATTGATAGAAGAAGTGATAAATAACTAAGTCTAGTATTTGTCATTGTTGTCCTATATTTGTTTTCTAAATAGGACATTTTAGAGAACGCACGCTCCGCTTCACAACTAGTAATAGGGAGCGTTAGAAATTTTTTTAAAATGGTACAGAAATTTGGAAAAACATCAACAAGTTTCTTTTCAAAAATTAAATTGAACATGTCACTACAAGTATAGGACCCTAGCTCAGTTTGTTTTGGATAACTTTTGAATTGAACACTTTCATTTACTAAATGTTGGTCTACGTCATCTGAATAATAATCAGTAATATCGCGTACATTCTCCAGGTCGATGTTATCCTTACTTTGATCCTGAAAATCCATCAAAAATTTAAATTTCTTACTATATTCTGCATGTACTTGACTTCTTCTATCTAACGCAATAATAAGCGTGTCTCTTAAAAAATTTTCTGTCCCATACACAGCTTTTTCTGAGGAATTATCTGCACATTTTGAAACAACCCGTCTCTTGTTCACATCACTATATTCCGTTTCCGCACAAGGACTTAATTTTTTTTTCGCGTCTTGATACTCCTTCAGTTTTTGATCTGATTCATGTCGTACATTGATTATAAACGTTTTTAATGGCATAATTAACTTATTCCCTTCATAGATGTCCAAATCAGGAGTCTGCAATTTTTTGTTAACAGAATTAAATCTTTCTAAAATTTCTTCCCAAAATATAATTAAAATGGCGGTTTCGAGTTTCTTTAATTTATTAAATAAATTTAATGCCTCATTTCGAAAATCAATTTTCTCATTTTCATTGTCACTAAATGTCTTAAGAGTATTCATGATATTGTCATAATTATCTTTTAAGGCTTCAATAGCATCGTAGTGACAAGACCATCTGGTCTGACTTAAACTTTTTAAGGTAAACTTGAGTTTAATTTCACGATTTAGTTCCCACCTATGGGTTAAAGCAGAAAAGAAAACATATATTTGTTGAACTAAACCAAAGAAATTCACGATTTCAGTTGTAACCTTAACTGACTCTGCACCAACCAGATTAAGAGAATGTGCAGCACACGACACATAATTAGCGAATTTATTTTTTTCTTTTAGAAGAGCTTGCACACCATTATATCGACCGGACATATTGGCAGCGTTGTCAAATGACTGTCCACTACAATTATCCAATGGCAGTCCATTTGCTTCTAAAAATTCTTGTAGAGAATTAAATAACTATAAACCAGTGTGACTACTAATCTTAATTAATGAGACACATCTTTCGTACACTTTTCCCCGAAAACAATATCGTAGTACAATAGCAAGTTGGTCATTGTAGGACAAATCTGGTGCTGAATCCATCACAATTGAATAGTACTTTGTGTCATTGTTATTTATTTGAGTTGTAATTGTTTTAATGATTTGCTTGCCCATGATCTCAATTATTTGCTCATATATTGTTTGTGATAAATAAGATATTGACGATTTTGGTCGTAATTCTCGCTGTTCAATATGTTCACGAATGAATGGAACAAACTCTGCTAGCAGTTCCAGGGCACTCATAAAATTACCATTATGAGGAGAACCAAAAACTTCCTCGGCACCTCTAAAGGCCCGTTTACATAGATAAAAAATTGCCGGCAATATACCGGCATGGATCCTCTTTCCAGGCGTTTACATGACGACCCGGCAAAATGCCTGGTACGAAATGAAATGAAAATTAGATTTGACGGGTGCCAGCAATAATTGCTTATACTCAGTATCCCTGAAGATAGGGTGAAAAAGAACAACCATTAGAAGAGAAACGCCTCCCGCAGGGAGGCAGAATGAGAGGGGTAAAGCCGTCCGGAATAACCCTTTCGGGTCAAAACGTGGAGGGGGCAGAGAGTGGAGGAAGAAGCATCGGAGAGGCGAAAAAACGCCGATCTCGCCTGCGGCGCAGGGAGAGGAATAGAAGAGTGACGTCCGCAGCTCAAACAACTGACCCAGTTTTAAAGAGAGTAGCGGAAGCGTGTGTTGTAATTCAATGTGTAACTTACGTGTTTTTGTAGAGTTACGGCGGTTTTAAGGGGAGTTCCCACTTAGACGATTTATATGCAAAATTTACTTTAGTATGTGGATACGTGAACAATGTTTGTGCTTTAATAATTGGGTTTTCGTGATTTTCAATACTTTTAAAGACATTCCTAGAAAATTTAGTGATGTAATTATCTATCGGCTCCATGTGTAAGTCGTTGTGAATGACTCTATTCCTAACGTACCAAGGTGCGTTAGTAATGATTCGAAGAATTTTATTTTGTATTATTTGGATTCGTTTAGTATGGGTCGGTGCCGCGGCGCCCCAGATGGGGCAAGCGTAGGTTATTACTGGGCGCAAAATACGCTTGTAAAGAACAAAATGCCTGGTAGAAAAGGAGGTTTGATTTTTGTACCCGCAATAGGCCCGTTTACATGCAAGCCGGCAAAATGCCGGCAATTTGGAATTGGGGAGAAAGCCGGCTTTTTACCGGTATTTTTTTTTCAGCCCGTTTACATGAGAATCTGGTGATTGGTTGATAGATTCACGTGACTTTACAATGTAACCATAGAAACAACCAGAACATTTAGCGCCATTATCATGAAGAGTACATGTGATTATGTTTTCGTTTACTTACCGCCAAACAAGCCCAACATTTCTTTGGTTACTATTATTGCTACGACTATTTTGCTCTTGCACTTTTGCAATGTACCCACTAAAATTTCCTTTTTAACTGTATATGGTTGCTCGATTACAGTAAAAGATATGATGAATGTAGGAAAAAAATCTTTTGTTTAATATCCTGGTAAAAATGCGAGTGTTTTATAAACGTGGATAATAATGATGAAGCGTAAAAGATTTTAAGCATCTCCTGACTGTTTATTATGTCCTGACCACTTTGAATAGGCTTGTTTTCAATACCAACCACTTAGAAACCGTCGCCACCTAACAGTGACGGCGCTAGACCACGCGTGGACGTCGACGAAATTAGGGTTCGCGAGGCCTCCTTTTTTCCAGTCAAGAAAACGTTAAATTACATAAGCCGAATGATAGTTACACTAATGTATAGTAAACGAGATTTATTGCTAATAAAATGATGACAAAAATTACACAAATAGAAATTAAAATAAACGAACTGAATAACTAAATTTTAAATAATTAAAACTTTGTGAGGCCCCCTCAAGCGCGAGGCCGTCGGCGGTTGCCGACGCCTAACGCCGCCACCTAAAATCGAGCTCCATTCTTACTATTTTTGTGTTCACAAAAGAAACTTCTAAAAGATTTTGGATGGATGTCTACAGTAATTACTTCAAAATAATTTTTTGTTTATTTTAAATTAAATTATATAGAGAACATACATATAAAAAGTTAAACATATAATGACTTTTACAAAATAATTTTACATTCTTATGAGAAAAAAAAGTTCGAAAAGCATTCACTACAGAAATGGAAAAATATCTTAATTTACTACAGGTTCATTAATGTCTATACTTGATGAATCAAATTCCACTTTCAAACATTAGAAATGAAAATTACCATATGTAAAAAAATTATGCAACATTTTGAAAGTCTATATTTGCAGTACCATTTTAGTACAAAGATATAATTTATTGAGAATTAATTCTGAATGTGTTAAAAAATAAAGGCATTAAAATTTTTTAATTAAAATGTGTGTATTGTAAAACATATATTTGTGTGCATATATTGAATATAAAAGTCCTGTTCTCTTGTGTATGGTCAAAATGGTTTATTATGTGGTACGTGTGAGGATTTCTTAGCACATTTGTTTTTCAAAATTCGACTGGTATAAATTTGTCACACAAATGTATGTGGGAATCTAACCGAAATCTTCCGAAAAAGTTAGATTCTTCAGATGGCGGGATTTTTATTTGGCAGGGTATGTGTGTCTAGGGGTTTTTTAGGATTCACGGGTTATAACTTTTAGAAATAAATTAGACAATATAGATTAAAGAAACTAAATAATTTATTATGAACTTAGGAGAGTATTTATACGGGGAATATTATACAGAAAGGAAATTAAGACATGCAATCATTTTAAAGTACAGTAACATTAATATAGGAAAGATAGATAATTCTTTTTAGGAGGACGTTAACGATTAAATGAAACTCATTATTGGATGTGTAGGTGACTTACCGCCAGTTGTGGCGAAGAAACGCGCACGCGCTGATACGATGTTTAGTCGTCGATGGTTAGAGGGCCTCTGACGAAACCAAAACGAGTGAGCTTTTTAATAAGCACGCTAGATGGCGTTGCTATGGAATGCTTTTTTAATTAACATTGCCGTCCTCTGCAAAGGGATGATCTAACCTTTTACAAAAAAAAGAGAAAGTTCTATGGGATATCCTACATGTATATATATATATATATTTTTTTTGCTATGGATAACAAATATACATTTATTGGTATTTGCACAAGGGTTATCAAAATGTAAAATTCAATAATTTTGATGATAAATTTCATATAAAGACTATACACATGTTATAGTGAAACATTAACATAGTGTTAAAGAAATCTATCTAAAATGTATTGGGCATAAGAATACTTTGTATTTTAATTTTGACATAAGTATTAAAGTCTAAAAGGCTCATGTATATTGATATTATCCTGCTAATAAATTTAAGTCCAAAATAAATTTGTTGCACATTGAGTTAGTTACAAACATTGACCCAGAAATGTATTTAGACCAATTATATGATTATTGTTTGCAATAATCTATATTCATGAAAAATTCAGTAAAAAAAGGTAATTTCAGAGAGCTTTTTTCAAAATTAAGGGGTTAATTGTCGAAAATCACTGACATTTTTGTGTGACGTATGTTGAAAAGACAAATTTGGGGCGCTTGCATATAATATAATATCGACCAATTTCTTCAAATAAAAAAACCGCCAAATTCTGCGTGGTATATTTCACATAGCTGGCTGTTTTTCTTGTAGATTTAATTAATTTTAAAGAACAGACAATCCAATTACTTGTCCTTTGAATTTAAAGATTATTTCCCTATTTTTACTAAGTTAAAATTATTGTACATAATCATTGTTCCCCAATTTCTACCGAAATTGGTTGATGAGTATTCCTATCAGGTCAGATTACTCAAGACTGTAATGTTGTGCTAAAAGAAGAGTTTTTGTTTGGAAAGTAGAAAGCTTAGATTTTTCTTTGCTAAATCCATGATAAAAAAGTCTGAAACTGAAACAATTGGAATAATTTCGAATTTGCAGATGAATAAATTCAACATTTTTGGCTCCAGCAAGTATATAATAGTGTGAAGAAGAATAAGCAAGGAACTTAATCCTAAGAATTTTGTGGGAACAGTGAATCGTGGAGGTATTCTTGTGTGTGAGGAGGGATGTATGTCAGCTTCAGTATTAGATAATTTGATATGTATTGATGGTATTAGAAATTGCAAGGATCTTAACAACTTGAAATTATCTGCTTAAAATTTAGGTATTGGTGACAACTTTATATTTTATCAAGGTAAGAGTCCAAGCACATTGCTTTTAATGTATGCCTCTGTTGGCTACGGTAGCCTGTGGTGTGTCATGAGTAAGAGCCTAGTACACACCACTGAAGTCCCGCCATGTAGGGGAGCGAAGCACGTAAAATCTGTCAAGAGCTCGGACATCCTCCTGTTGGTGTAGTGTGGAAGTTAGGAGAGGGAGGTTCCAGCTAAGGTGTTGTCCTCGTCACTTGACCATGGTTCAAAATTACAAGGCCCATTGCCAAAAGACCTCGAGTAGCTGAACAGTGGGACGTTAATATTCACTCACTGGTGTGTAATTGTCCCCAGGTTTTGAAAAACCCACCTCATTCATCTAATTTAAATACTAAAGAGTATATATTAAGAGAGCGTGAAATTAGATTAAGGAGACAAACAAAATGTGAACTAATATCAGTAATCTCTAAAGAATTGAGTATATTGATGCAGAATTTACGAAAGGAAATGGTGAATTTTAGGTGAAATTGTTGAATCGGTCACTGGTCCAGCAAATTTTCAAAAATCGCCAACTTAGCGCGTTTTTACGCCGTGATCTGACTTCTTCCTCACTGATACAAAACCACGAGGGTTACCAGATTTGGAGCAAATATCGATTTGGCGAAAAACACTTGGCGGAATAAGTGGCCAATTCGACAATTCAACGGAATTTTTTTCAAATCTTTGCTAACACATTTAAAAGCTATTGTGAACACTAAAGGATTTCCTACTAAGTGCTAAATTAATAAAATAAATACAAATAATTATAACTATTGTGAAATTTTAAAGTTTACCAAGATTTTTATAGCAGTTTTTATTTATTAATTTTTCAAAATAGTAAGTCACAATTTGTTTTACAAATTGGTTTGATTATTCCATTAAGAGCAAGTTGCAGATATTACTTTAAAAGATTATAATTCTGATATATTAATTTTCATATGTTTTATTGAGATTTGTAAGTGTATGATCACTTTTGGAGTCACTAACTAAAGGTGAATCTTTCAGCTAATTCTACAGAATTTTTGGCAGGCCCAAACAATAACTTTTGATAAATTTACTAACAATAAATGGAAACTTATGCAAGCTATTTTAAACATCCTTTTCTTGAATTAGTTTCTATTTCAATCTTTAAAAAGCTTTATCATATACTTCCCCATTGAATGAGGAACATTTTTGTAATGTTTTACACTGTAAAACATTACATTTTTTTGTAATGTTTTACACCTTTACAAATATTGACGATAAACAATTTTCGAAAACTTTTTATCTTGTATAACTATGAGCTATTTTTATGCAACAATAATAAAATAGAATATTTTTAAAAAAACAAACCAAGATTAAAACGAAAGTTTTTTTTGTATGTCACCGTATTGTAGGAATAAAAAAAAAAAGAGTAAAAATCAATATTTTAAAAA
>BMAO01005353.1:0-62401 GCA_019973975.1 Trichonephila clavata
TGTTAAATTGAGCATTTTTATGTGCCTTTTCTCATAAAATATTAAATGTACAGACTTAAATTTTTTTCTGTTATTTTAGACTTTTTTATTTAAACTGAAGTGAACTTTTTAAATATATTGTTTAGTTTTTCAAAAAACTTTCATCGTAATGTATCACTATGAATTTTTGAAAAATGTCATTTTTTTTCACGATAACTGACTTTTACAAAAATATTATGGTATATTAATAAAAGTTCACTTCAGTATATATATTAATATATCAGTAATATTCAGTGAAGATTGCAAGTGCTTCCGTTGAATAGGTTCTGAGAAATGGTACACGCATTTTTAAAAACACCGTTTTGAGATAATTGCATTTTTATTATAAAATGTCACTTCATCAAAAAATTATGAATTACAATCTGTATTTGCCCTATTTTTTAAATATTAGCTTATTCTCAATAACTTTTACGACTTTTTACTTATTTCTTTTACTTAGATTTCTCAGAAAATACATGTATAGCATTTTTCACTTTTAATCTATCGAGATATTTTATAGCATTTGCATCATTTTTCTCAAATTATGCATCAATTTTTGAAGAATTTTTGTTCTGATACATTACTGTCATCCAAGATGACTATAAGTATCATAAATACCATGTAAAAATGTGTCAATACATGAAAATATGGCTTTGGTAATACATATTATACGACATTTCGAAAAATTTCATTAGTGTTTTATAAATTCAATGTAAACACAATTTCTTAAAGTATCAGAATTAAAAGGATTCTTAAAATATTACATAAATGGTATCCAAACAACAACAAGAAAACTGATTTTATGTTTTTAAACATGAAATTTGTGTATTTTTTGTATGTAACAAGTTTTGTGCAACGAAAAAGGGCATTGCATTTTGGGATATATTTATGTCCTTTTACTAAGAAACTATTGAAACAAAGCTTAAAATTTGTGTGTACATTAAATAAACATTTATCTTTATACATAAGTGAATTTTTTTTTAAAAAAATTGATCAGTATGTTTAAAAATGTAATTTTGTAGAGTAGAATAATGAATTTTATAAAAATTTTCCTTTTCTATGTTACGACATCTGCTTTTCAGCTAAATGTCTGAGGAATATCTCAAAAATTTCACTTCAGTATATATAATATATATGCAATATAAAATAAATATTTCCAGTTCATGCATACAATTAATTTTGAGAAAGAAGACACAAATTAAAAATATAATCTATATAAGACAGTAATACATGATTATATGGCACTTCGAAAAATTTCTTTAGTGTTTTGTATATTCACATGTAAACACAATTTCTTTAAATATAAGAATTTAAAAGATTATATAAATATTACATAGATAGTATCCAAAACAACAAGTAAACTATTTTTGTGTTTTTAAACATGAAATTTATGATTTTTTTTGTATGTAACAAGCTTCATGCAACACATTTTGAGATATATTTGTGTGTGCATTACATAAACATTTATTTTTATACAGAAGTGAAATCTTTTTTTAAAAAATTGATCAGCCTGATTAAAAAAATAATTTTTGCAGAGTACAATAAGGAACTTAATAAAAATTTTCCTTTTCTGCGTTACGACATATGCTTTTTAGCTAAATGTCTGAGGAATATTTCAAAAATTTCACTTCAGTATACACAAGAATATATATGAAATATAAAATAAAAATTTCCAGTTCATGCATACAGTAAATTTATAGAAATGATAAAACACAGTTTAGAAAAGAAAATTTTCAGAAAACAGTAGCTTTTATATAAAATTTTACCTCATCAAAAAGATCTTGGACTGTAGCCGGTTTTTACCTTATTTTTCTTAATATTATCTTCTTTTTTTCTTTTATCTTTTCTAATTTTCTTTGATCATCCAGAAAAAGCATGCTTGCTTTCATTAATTTTTCTCTATCGAGAGTTTTCATGTCACTTACCGAATATTCTCCAGGTCCTACTGCCATTTACTGAAGTTTTTGTTAATTTGGATACATTACCATCATTAAAGGAACAAACAGCATTATAAGTACCAAGTGAAAGTGTTTCAATGTGCACAAATGTTGTTTTGGGAACCCGTGATAAAATGACATTATGAAAACTTTCATTCGGGTTTTGTGTTTTCGATGCAAAAATTATCTCAACAAATCAAGCTGGGAAAGATATCTAAATATAGAACTCATTGCTACTACAACAGCAACCGGAAGACTTTTTATGTTTGTAAGATTTACCGATTCTTCAGCCTGTTTATATCCTTTTCATGAATTTTCACCAACAGGTCAAAAACAATGTTTTAATGTGCCCATTTTTTTCATATACAATATTTCGAAAGAATATTGACATTTATCACCTTACCTGCATGAATGCTGGTCACAGTAACTGCACCATTTGATGATGTGAAACCGCATTTCTGCCATGTCCACAATATTATTATTACCTTCATTTTCACAAATAGCTTCCCTCGCAGCATTTTGAATGGACTCCTCGTAAACAAGTTTTACATCATTTGAGATTCGCTTACCGTAAGGAGAAAACCTTGTAGGTGGTTGCCAAAGATTCATTATGCTGCAAAACATTCTCCCAGCTTCTGCACATCTCCCAATGGAACACGCAGCATATAAAAACCTGGTATTTATTGTGGCAATTTGCATTCCTTCATGAATACTTAAAAAAGAGAATTCTACATCATATGGACAAGCACAACATTTCAGGACAAATTTCCAGCCCAAACTTACCTTTTAAAACTTGCATGTCTAAACCTCTTTTACACATTTTACAATGAACTTAATTCTTGAAAGGAAATGCAAGAATATTTTAATTAATGATGGTATTTTTAATACTTACTTTAATAAGAAGAAAACTCTAATCCAACTTATTTTGCACATGTTTCCTTTGAGTCATGTGTATGTCAACCTTGAGGATATACATTACTCTTTTAGTATTTGAAGTACTGTTACTATGATTATTGAACTATTACTATGTTACCTTCTTAAAATCCGTAAAGCACCTTCTTCATCCACAGTATACCTTTATGTTTAGCCAATAAAGAAACAAAAACTTTAAGATTTCAAAATTTCCGAATTTTAGAAATTTTATATATTTAATTTAAAACCCAAACACACACGATAAAAACGTGCATGCGGTCCAAAATAGGTAAACAACCCTGACGGTTACGCTTGCAGTTAATCTACAGTTAATTGCGTATGAATAAATAAAACAGAGTGGCTTTGGAAAAGCTTCCCAGATTTAAGAGGTCAATGTTTACATTTCTATCTGTCAAAGGGGCGTGGCTAATCAGCTGATTATTTTTTGAAAATCATTTTAACATACTTTTAATTAGTAAAATGGCAAGTACGGTACATCATTGGAAAGGTCCTGATTTGGGGATTTTAGAAATATCAAAAACTCAAAATCGACTTCCCGAAGGTGTTTACCCTACTGACTCCCCTTAAGTGTTGCAAATGCAGTCGCTTCTTCATTTACACACTCGAACCCTATCACCTCAAACCAGTCTAACGCTCTCCCAATTAAATGACCTTTTAAATACGCACATGATAGATTCGCCGGTATTTCATAGTAGGCTATATTGTCATCGATATTAGAAATAAACTCAGACACATTTTCTTTACCCGAAAAAAATAATTCCGGCAAAACTCTAAATCCTGCACCTGCTCTTAATTCCGGTATTTCGTTTGGGCGCCAGTGTCGTAGTCTCTCAGTACCCCTATGATTATTAACTCCCCTTTGCACATTATCTAAATTCGGGTATGTTGGATTCATAATTAACAACTACTAAATTAATAAATCAATATCATTTATTATCTTTCTTAATAGATAAATACACAAATATTAATCAAACCTTAAGAACAACAAACTACAGTGGAGTGAGATAAGAATTCAATTATGAACGACGGAACACTAACTGAAACTACGGAGAATAACGCATACAATCAAACTACGCATTTATAACTAACTAGCTGTTACCCGCCCGCTTCGCTGGGTATTTCATGATGTTTTATAAAATTTTACTGCTTATATATATGTATAAATTACTGATATCTAAGTCCTAGCATTAAGAATTCGATTGAATTGAAAAATATACTTATACCTGTAACTGTCACCTGTTGATAAAAAAAAGGGCAGAACTCATCTAATTTGTATTTTCTAAAAATCTCTAAAATTGAAGCATAGAATGATGTTTGCTCTTTCGTAACTCAAAAACCAAGTGGATTCCCGCAAAACCAATTTTCGGTGGATCTCTACTCCGTAAATTGAACATGCAAGCCAAATTTCAAGTCTAAATCTAACAAAAAAAGCAAAAGTTTTATTATGAATATCCCCGTAATCCCGTTGAGAGCCGTTTTCCAAAATTACCGCTCTTAGCGGATTTCAATTCAACAAAAGAAAAATGCAAACCAAATTTCATTATTATAGTCCTTGTAGCTCGAAAAAAGTAATTTCTTTTGTCAATACGTCCCAGTAACCCCCTGCAACTCCCCAGATCTTGATTTGCTTAAAATTTATTCTTAGTGGATCCCTATTCAACAAAAGAAACATGCTTAACAAATTTCAAGTATATGGGTCTAACAATTAAAAACAGGAATTTTTTTCTGTAACTCCTCTTGACCCCTCGCAAACATCTTTAGGGTCAATTTTCATTTTACTCTTTGTTAGAGGAACTCTATTTCATGAAAGCAACATGCCTACCAATTTTCAAGCAGGATGATCAAGTAGTTTAAAAATGGAAATATTTATCGATTACGCCTCTTAATCTCTCGAAATTAAACTTGGTAGTTGTTATTCGCGAAACCCATTTTGTAGCGGTTCTCTACTTTACGAAAGGAATCTGCTTATCAAATTTCAAGACTGTACGTCTAACAGTTTAAAAATGGGGATAATTGTCTATAACGCCACTTGAGCCCCCGCAACGCCACTTCTGGGTCTGTTGTCACAAAACCCATTTTGTAGGGGAATTGCACTCTATGAAAGGAATCTGCTTATCAAAATTTGAAGACTGTGCGTCCAATAAATTAAAAATGCAAAAAAAAATTTATCAATAACGCCACTTGAACCCCCGCAACGCGGCCTAGGGGTCGATTTTCACAAAACACATTTTGCAGTGTATTTCTATCCTATGAGAGGAATCTGCTAACCAAATTTCAAGACTCTGCGTCTAATAGTTTAAAAAAAGAAATAATTATTTATATCTGCCCTTAACCCCCCGCAACACCCCTTGGGGGTCAATTTTCTCCAAACCCGTTTTGTAGCGGATATTTACTCCATGTAAGAAACATTCCTACCAATTTTCAAGCAGGTAGGTCAAATAGTTTAAAAACGAAAATATTTATCTCTTACGCCACTTATTCCCCTGCAACGCCACTTAGAGGTCTGTTTTCACAAAACCTTCTTATACCTGATCTCTACTCTATGAAAGAAATCTCTTTATTAAATATAAAGACTGTGCGTCTAATAGTTTAAAAATCGAAATAATTATCTATAACGCCCCTTAAGTCCCCTCAACGCCACTTGAGGGCAATTTTCACGAAACCCATTTTTAGCGTATCTCTACCCTATGAGATGAATCTGCTTACTAAGTTTCAAGACTGTACGTCTAATAACTTAAAAATAGGAATTTATAACGCCCCTTAAACCCCCGCAACACCCCTTGGGGGTCAATTTTCCCAAAACCCATTTTGTAGCGGATATTTACTCCAGGAAAGAAACTTACCTACCAATTTTCAAGCAGGTAGGTGAAGTAGTTTAAAAACGGATATATTTATCTATTACGCCCCTTAATCCCCCGCAACGCCACTTAGAAGTCTGTTTTCACAAAACCCGTTTTGTAACTGATCATTATTGTACGAAAGGAATCTATATATCAAATTTAAAGACAGTGCGTCAAATAGTTTAAAAATGGAAATAATTATCTATAACGCCCCCTAAGCCCCTGCAACGCCACTTGGGGGTCGATTTTCAGCAAACTCATTTTGTAGCGGATCTCTACTCTCTGAAAGGAATCCGCTTACCCAATTTCAAGATTGTACATCAAGTAGTTTAAACATGGAAACAATTATTATTAAAGCCCTTAACCCCCTGTAACGCCCTTTGCGTTTCGAATTTCGGAAAATCCTTTCTTAGCTGATGTCTACTCTATCAAAGGAACATGTCTACCAAATTTCAAGTCTGTAGGTTGAATAGTTCCAGAGATTTCGTGATTAGTCAGTCAGTCAGTCAGTCAGTCAGTGAGTGAGTCGCTTTTCTCCTTTATATATATAGATTTATGAAAATAACAGACCTGATATCTTTTTAAGGCAGGGTTCTTTAATACTTGATGGACCTAAAGAGTGGCTTCAATCCTTGATATCTTCAGTTCCGGCCGAACCGAATTAATGAACCTTTTTCTATAATCTTCCTACGGCGAACCAACTTCACTAGTTAAACTAATCTCTCAGAATCACCTTCTTAATCAACCTCGTAGTTAACTCCTCTATCAAACCACGTAGTCATCCTCTATCTCTTCATTTCATTTCTCCCTTTTATATCTTTTTCGAACTCGCTAAACCCGAAACTATCTTGTTTGCATAAGTCACACTTTTAGCTCTCAGCGGGGATTGGTTAAAATAAATACAATCTTAAAAGAATTGAGAGAAGGTTACTGAAACGCGTAAGCACCCGTCACACACTTAAAATGAGTTAGTTTTTTTATTTGACTACCAAACTATTCACTGGAAATAATTTATATGGCAAAACAATGTTTGTGTGCCGGGTCAGCTAGTTTATATATAAAAATCCCGTGTCACTTGTCCGCGATGGACTCCAAAACTACTCAACCGATCCTAACATAATTTTGCATATTGTGTGTCATTTCGTCCAACTTAAAACATAGGAGAGTTTTTATCTTAATTTGTGACGTTATTATTTTTTTACTGTCGGAAATGCGTAGAATTCGGAAGACTGGAAAATTCTCAAAATATCAGAATGCGTGTGTGCCTGCGGAAGCGGATTTTGTTGACCAAGGTGCATGAAAAATTAGTGACTTGTGTAGTTTGGGGCGTGGAATCCGAAATTTGAATTGAATGTCAATAATACACGTAACTTTGATGGATATTGCCGGTCGACCATATTTTAGACACACCCTGACACGGCCTTACCTTAAAAGCCTTGGAGCGCGAGAACTTGATCCCTGGAGTATTTTGAGACGGACAACTTGAATCTGATATCCTATATGTAAAATTATTGCAAAATTGCCGGATAATTCGGGACGACTGTCTATAACGCGGACCGTGACAGGAGTTTCCCTCAAAAGTCTTGAAGCGGGAAAAGTACTGTTCTGGTCATTTTCGGAATGGTGAACGAGAATCCGATATCGGATATTAGCAATTCCCGTAACTTTGTGGGTAACGCCGAACAACCCTCATGCCCCTTTCCAAGAAACTGAACTTTTAGTCTCAGGGGAGCTGAAAGTAGTCCCCGGTTGCGTATAGGGATGAGAAACGAGAATCTGCAATCAGATTTCAGAAACTCCCATAAATTTGGAGGATATTGCTGAAATTAGGTGGATTGGTTTCACGCTCGAGTCCCACTAATTTTCATTCCCTCTAGCGGCTGAACTTTCACACGCTAAGTCACCGAAATTCAGCCCCGTGTGTATTTCGGAGAGGGGAAAGACTATCTGAAATTGGTTTTTAGGAGTTCCAGTAATACCGAAAAATGCTGGACGACCGTAACATGCATGGACGGTGGTGTCAGTTTAAATTGCAGACGTGGGGATGCAAAAAGTAGGTCTTTTCATATTTTGAGAAGGTCGATCCAAATATTCAATCCAATTCGAAAAATTCCATTACTATGTCAAATAATACCAGACGACCGTACTTAAAGTGAACCATGACAGGAGCTTATCTTAAAATTCTTGGAGTGTGCAGAGTGCGCTCCCGGAAAACAAGAATCTGAAATCGGACTTTAGAAATTCCTGTAACTTTGCATGATAATGTGGAACGATAGTATGGTCACCCCTTTCAGTAAAGGAACTTGCCAGAGCAGAGGCGCCAAAAGTGGGCAACAGGTGCATCTGTGCCGAAATATGGGCCACTCGAGGGCGCTGCTGTGCGCACCTCAGTATCTAAAATGTAAATATTGTTAGTGTGTAACTTGTTTTGTAGAATGTAGGCCGCTTGATGGCAAGTTCAGTCTTATTAAATATTACTATATTCAAAATTGTGTCTTCGTTGAGTAATATGGACTGATCAATTTCTATGGATACTGCACACTCATTCGTTTCATTCTCTAAGAACATTTCGTTTCGGTTCTTAATTCTTTACATTGGTGCATCGGCCAACAAGGACGTTTCGCTGCATGTTGGGGTGAGTACCTTTGTTTAGTCTCACATTGAATTTGATATTCGTTTAGTTAGCTTATTTTATCATATTTGAAATTCGTAACAATATTCGTAACTGTCGGTATTTGGAAGGTTGCTCTGGAATAGTTTTGTTTACTTGTATGCAGATTGTTAAACAGGATTTTGTTTGAATGTGTTGAAATTTATACTAAGTTGCATTTAGAATTGGTGTTATTATTTATATATTTGTTTTGAAATTATAGTGTTTTTGTTTAAAATGGATGCAGCAAATCAGGCTTTATTAGAAGGAGCAAAAAAGGCTCGATCTGTTTTGAGGTCCCTCGTGACGAAACAAATTAATAAATCAGAAAACGAAATAAACAATTCAGCCGAAAAAAAACAACAGTGCATGAGATTTACGTGCAATTAATTTCTAAATTTGAGGAGCTAAGTACACTCGATAAGGAAGTTGAGAGTTTAATAAATATTAAAAGTCTAGAAGACGAAATCTTAACTCGCGAAGAATATCGAGACTAATTAATAATATGGAAAATCTGTGCTGAATGTTACATAGGAACAGTTTCGAGCATTATATTTCAAAATTCGGTCGAAAATCAACCGCAAAACATAACTCCTTTAAATAATACAGTTAGTTCCGTTTTAACAAATCAACCGCGTTTACCTAAGCTCACAATTAAAATCTTTTTCGGGCAAGGATATCAGTAGTTTTCCCAGTTTCTGGTCTAGATTTAAATCCGCAGTGCATGATAATTCGAATTTAAATGATGTGGACAAATTTTCCTATTTGAAATCGGTTGTCACATCTGATGCAGAATTGGCTATTCGAGGTTTAACACTAACACCGGAAAATTATGCCAAAGCAGTTAAAATTTTAGAAGATAGGTTCGGGATTAAAGAACTAATTGTAGATTATCATATGACTCGTTTGTTAAATTTGTCCCCTGTCCGTAAATCGTTTGATGTAATCGCGTTAAGAAAGCCATATGATCAATTAGAAATAAACATTAGGGGACTCGAATCCCTTGAAATCTTCCCCGATTCTTACAGTTGTCTTTTGTTTCCGATAATAATGAAAGCTATTCCCCCTGATTTGGCATTAGAATATAATAAAAAACATAATGAAAAACAATCCCAAGTCACTGATCTAACTACATATTTGCGCGGCGAAGTTGAAAGTCGCGAACGGACGAAACTTTTATTAAAGCCACGTGGCGCTCACCGTATCCCAATAAATATTCAGAAAGAGCCCCACGAATCTATCCACAGCCAAATCAAAAGGATCAAGGTCATTCGCGATTCTTCCCTTCTCATAAATCGGGGGTGAGAGTATCTGCGAACGAATTGCTTTCGGCTGCAGTTTCGAATTGTTTATTTTGTTTCGAAGATACTCATGCATCTGATATGTGTGAGAATCTATGCGTTCAGGAAAAGAGAGCCAAATTAATAAAGGAAGGGAGGTGTTTTTTGTGTTATAATACTTGTTGCCATGTTAAAAAGTGCAAAAAAGAGGTTTGCTCGTATTGTAAAGGTCGTCACGCTCGTGCTATTTGTTTTAAGCTGGAAAATTCTTTAAAACAAAATTCGCATGTAGATTTAGAGAAAGGGAAAGTTGACGTGAAACCAACGTCTTCAAATTCTGTTCTTCATAATAGAGGTGGAGTTTTATTGCAGTGTGTAAAAGCAGAAGTAATCGGTCATATTTCCTCGGATAAAATATTTTGTCTTTTTGATAATGGAAGTGAAAAATCTTTTATTAAGAAAAATGTGTCTTGGAGGTTGGGGTTGAAAAAGGTAGGTTCGGAAAGGCTAAATATTTTTTCGTTCGGATGTAAAACTCCTAAAAAACAAACTTGTAGCAGGGTCGAGGTTAGATTAAGGAATATATTAAACGGAGAAGTAACTGTAATTGAGGCATTGGAAATTGAGGAAATTTCAAAGGCAACACTTAGCCTGCCTTTGCCCAGCTGTATGGACAGAAATGGAGACAAAGGGATTCAGACTAACATTCAATTGTAGTGAAACTTCTGAGAACTGTGAAATTTCATTGTTAATAGGTTCCGATTTTTATTGGTCTTTAACACATCGGATAAAAAGACTTGATTCGTCATTGGTTGTAGTAGAAACTAGTTTAGGATGGTCTCTTTAGGGAAAGTGTGATGAGCGGAGTGATTGTACTTCGGTACATTTGATTCACAGTGAAGAGGAATCTATTTCAGCTGAGCTAAGGAGATTCTGGGAGATAGAAAGTTTAGGAATACGTGACAATGATTCGGTGACTTTAGGTAATGGAGATGAAGAGATACTTAGTGAGTTTGATAAATCAGTTTGTTTTGTAGATGGTCGATATATCGTGTAAGTTTGCCATGGAAACCAGGAATGAGAGAGGTTTTACAGAATAATAAAACTGTTGCACGTAAACGTTTTGAGGGTTTGGTCCGTAGGTTTAAATGTGATCACGAGTTGTTCTGTGAGTATAAAGATGTAATCGATAACTATGTTAGGGAAGGTATTGTTGAGCGTACTTCTTGTGATTCTTTATCGGATAGTCAGGGTTTTTTTTACCTACCCCATCATGGTGATACGTAGCGACAAAACCACAAGCCGTCTTCGAATTGTGTTTGATGGTTCGGCTCACGAAGACGGACATTCA
The DNA here is from genome assembly GCA_019973975.1 of Trichonephila clavata. NCBI lineage: Eukaryota > Metazoa > Arthropoda > Arachnida > Araneae > Nephilidae > Trichonephila > Trichonephila clavata. The sequence goes on from BMAO01005353.1 coordinate 11,010, forward strand.
TCGTTGAACCAAAGTTTATATACGGGACCAAATTTGCACCCAAATATGTTAGAACTTCTCTTACGGTTCCAAAAAAACCCTGTAGCCTTTACAGCTGATGTAAAATCGGCTTTTCTTCAAATTGAATTGGACCTTCGTGATCGAGATTTTACACGTTTCTTCTAGACTGATAATTTGAATAACAATCCATACGTTCTAAATTTCACGAGAGTTCTTTTTGGACTTAGACTTAGTCCATACCTTCTCGCAGCAACTTTTAAACATCATTTTAGGAAGTACAAAGAACAATATCCTCATACATTTGACTTGCTAAATAGCTCCATTTATGTTGATGACTTCATTTGTGGTAGAAATGATGTTCCGGACGCTCTACGTACTACCTTGGAGTGTTTGCAAATATTCAGTGACGCGAGCATGTTGTTGCGCAAATGGAGAACTAATTCAAAACAACTTGATTTGTTATGGCAGCAAGAAGGTGTCGAAACAGAATTCTCTGAAACTAGTGCCACCGATCTTAGACCACCGATTAAGGTTTTAGGACTCGCTTGGGATTCAGAAAAGGATATAATTTATTTCGATCCAAAGGATTTATTGAAATTTATGTCACGTAAAACAGAGTCTAAGAGATTTATACTGGGTGTGGTTGGTCGCATCTTCGACCCCAATGGAATTCTTGGCCCATTTGTTATCAAATTGAAATGTCTTCTTCAAGATCTTTGGACTCTGGGAGTAGATTGGTACTCTGAACTTCCCCCAAAGCTCCGACACAAGTGGCAGCAGTGGAGTAGCGAAGCAGAGGGCTTGACTGAGATAAAATTACCACGGTTCTATTTAGGTGACGTAAATCAAGAATTATCAAGTGTTGATATACATTGTTTCTCAGACGCGAGCAAGTCAGCCTATGGAACAATACTATACTTGCGATTTGTTACTTGCAATAACAAAATCGAAACGAGTTTCATTTGCTCAAAAAGTCGTGTGGCACCTTTGAAATCATTGACGCTTCCTCGTCTTGAACTGACAGCAGCCCTATTGTCAGCTAGGTTGGCCAAACAGGTGTCATCATGTCTACAGTTTAATGCCAATATATATTATTGGACTGATTCTCTCATTTCGTACTACTGGATACGCGGCGATTCTTCAGCATTCAAACCGTACATTAAAAATCGTGTTCAAGAGATACAGTTGCTCTCTGATACGATAGGGACACTGTCCAGGAAAGAACAATCCTGCTGATCTCCTTTCGCGTGGTACATCTGCCGTCAAATTGGCATAGAATGAGCTGTGGTGGCACGACCCACCTTGGCTTAAACTAACACCCGATCATTGGCCCAATCGTCACCGAGATATTTTAGATTCGGAACTCTGCTCGAAAGAATTAGAATATCGTTCTAGTGTGCATGTGACAGTTACCTAACAGAGGGAATCTCTTGTTGACATAAATTGATTCAGTAGCCTTAAAAAACTTTCGAAAGTGACTGCTTGGGTCTTCCGATTTGTGAACAATGCTAGAATCTTTAATAAATCAATAAACTTCTATATTACTGCAGATGAAATACAAAATGCTGAATATTTTTGGCTTAAATATATTCAATACGAATTTTATTTAGCTGAGATATTAACCTTAAAACGCAACGAACAACTTCTATGTAGCTCTGAAATAAAGAGTTTAGTGCCTTATTTGGATGAAGACAATTTACTAAGAATTACTGGACGGTTGCTTGAAGCAGACTTATGCTTTGGTGACAAGCATCCTGTTATCCTTCCTCGACACTGTAAATTTACAGAATTACTTGTTATTAGGGAACATGAACGAATTGGTCATTGTGACGTATCTGCAACTTTAACTCAACTTCGAAAAAATTATTGGATACGTAAAGGTCGTCAGTTAGTGAAAACAATGATCCGAATTCGTCTCATTTGCAAAAAATACAACGCTAAACCAGCTGACCAGTTGAGTGGTCAGTTGCCTCGAGATAGAATCACCCAATCCCCTCCATTTCAAATCGTAGGAATTGATTTTACAGGTGCAATACTTGTTAAGGACAATCAAGAGACTCATAAGTCTTATGTTTCTTTGTTTACATGTGCGGTCACTCGTGCCGTACACTTAGATCTTGTATCGGACATGTCCACAAAGTGTTTTTTTCTTGCTTTACGGAGATTCCTCGCTCGTAGAGGAAATTGCACAGTAATATACTCAGATAATGCTCGTACATTTAAAGCTGCTGAAAAGGAGCTAGCATATTTTGCCAACATCTTGAAGGACAGTGAATTTCAAAATTTTGTCGCAGATAAAGGTATCCACTGGAAGTTCATAGTTGAACGTGCCCCTTGGTGGGGTGGATTTTACGAACGTCTTGTTAAGACTATAAAGGATCCTTTGCGCTAAATACTTGGCAAAGCCCTTCTAACGTTTGAAGAACTTTCAACGATACTTTCAGAAGTTGAAGTGATCGTCAATCATCGACCACTGACATACGTGGAGAATGATCCAGGAGAGCCGGAGCCACTCACACCGGCCCACTTCCTCGAGTTAGGTTATGGTGACTCTAAATATCCTATGCATTTCATTGAACTGATCGACGCCACTACGGCAAGAGAGTCGTACAAAAAAAGAAAGACTTACCGAACTCTTCTTTTAAAACAACTTTGGAGACGCTGGAAAGAACAGTATTTACTCCAGTTAAAAACAGTTAATCATTTTAAAACACCATCTGTTCATAAAAATTTAAAATTAAATGACATAGTTCTGGTTGAAGGAAATGTAAAATCAAAATTATTGTGGGAACTTGGAATAATCAAGGAGATATTTATTGGAAGAGACAATAATGTTATATATATATATAACATTGCAAGATTTATATATATATATACGAAGGCTGTTCAGAAAGTATCGATACTGAATTTATTCTATTTATTCGAGAAAACCCCCAGCGGAGGGACTGTGCGCATCATGCACGTGCATATTTCACCTTGTCTCACAAAATTCGGCAGGTCTGTACAGCGCGCCGTTCAGTCACACTGACTTCTTTCACGTGGAGTGTTTGCGTGCGTTCGTCGAAAAAAGAAAATGTGTGAAAACACGGATTAGCGAATCTGTATCAAGTTTTGCTTTAAGCTCCATAAAATGGGCACCAAAACCTACGAGATGATGAAAACAACATTTGGAGATGAGGCAATGAGTCGTGCTCGGGTTTTCGAGTGGTTCCGGCGATTCAAGGAGGGTCGTCAATCAGTGAACAGTGATCCCCATTCTGGACGCCCATCCACCTCTCGCAATGAGGACAAGATTGCACAAGTGAAGGCAGTGGTGCTGATTTTTCCTCTTTCCGAAGATCAAGAACACCTTAAAAGGACACCGGTTTCAGGACATTGAAACCATAAAACAGAATTCGACACAGCAGCTTCAGGCCATCCCAAAGTCTGAGTTCCAGAAATGTTTCGAGGACTGGAAACATCGTTGGGCCAAGTGTGTTACTGCCAATGGAGCATATTTCGAAGGAGATTGACTCAAAACGTGTTTATGTATGTATGTTTTTGCATAATAAATTCAGTCTCGATACTTTTTGAACAGCCCTCGTATATATATATATATATATATATATATATATATATATATATAGATCTTGTCTTGTAAAACTTCTAAAGGTCTCTTCAAAAAACCCATTCAATTGTTGTACCCTTTAGAACTTGAATAATATTTGAACTAATTTTGTTTCTATTTTTTCAAATTAATGTTAGGAGATAGCACATTATTAATTAATCTCTGTTAAATTTATTTGTTGTGAGATCTTGAGGTATGTAGCCTAATATTTTCTAATTTGTAAATTGAAGATTTATTGTCAACTTTAAATTTCATTATATTTGTGTACTTTAATATATATTTACTTTTTTCTTTGTAATATGAAAAATTTAGATTTTGATTAGTAGCATTGTTTCAGTGTTAAGTCTTTGTTAGAATTCTGTTTGAATAATTGTTTGTATTAATTTGGTTTGATAATTAGTGGTTAACATTCTGTTCACCGGTGGGGCGTGTGCCGAAATATTGGCCATTTGAAGGTGCTGCTGTGCGCACCTCAGTATCTAAAATGTAAATATTGTTAGTGTGTAACTTGTTTTGTAGAATGTTGGCCGCTTGACGGCAAGTTCAGTCTTATTAAATATTACTATAGTCAAAATTGTGTCTTCGTTGAGTAATATGGACTGATCAATTTCTATGGATACTGCACACTCATTCGTTTCATTCGCTAAGAACATTTCGTTTCGGTTCTTAATTCCTTACAGCATCTCGAGATGGGGAACGAGAATCTAGATTTGGTTTTTAGAAAATCCCTTAATTGTTCTGGATATTGGCAGAATGAGGTCAGATGGCTTTGCGTCCGTATTTTTATTCCCTATAACCAATAAACTTTCAGGAGCAGCCTTGCAAAAATACGATCAACAGAAAATTGCATTAGCAATTGCAGGTGGCATTGATGCCACTGCAATTGGCATTCAGACATTTTTGCCACTTTTTTAAATGGAGGACAAACTGCACATTGAAAATTCCAGCTGTCATTAGACATTCCTGAGAAATCAGAGGCAATGCGCAACATTAAAAAGAGCGGAATGGCTATGGCATTGCAAAGGAGTTTAATCATGAGCTGCAATGAGTGTACTATGGCTCATAAACGCTCACTCGAAGCTTTACATAGAACTTTGTAAGATTTAAATGGCAACGAAAAAATATTCGATGGAGCTGTCCACTCTTTGTTGATTTCCGACAGACATTGCAAGTCATTCCTTGCCAGTGGCGTAACGTACACCCCCGCAACCCCTGCACTGCGGGGGGGAGGCCCAAGGCTTCTACGGGACCCAAAGCCTGACTGACGCCCTTCATGTAGATTTTTTCAAAATTCGCTTTCGATTTTTTTAAGTCCAACTCTTAAGCGGTTTTCCAATTGGCGATCTAACGTCATTCAAAATCAAAATTTCAATGCGCTCATTATTTATCTTTGATCCAAAACCCAAATCAAAAAACTTTTTGTTTGATGTACTGTAATCCCAGCGACGAGAGATATTTTTCTTTAGTGGTGTTTTTTTTTCAAGCCCAAATTACTAACAGATAAAATAAAAGTCAGATGGAGAATCGGGGATATAATGCTAGGAAGATAAAGAAATCATCACTATTTATTATAGTATACTTTACATTAGCAGTAGAGAGAATAAATGTAAAAAAAACTTTTTTAAGAACAAGCTTTTATTTAAACGCGCTAAAAAGAATAAAATAAACTTTTCCTTTAAAACTTTTTTTACTATCAACTTATAACGTCATTACACAATTTATATGATATAAAAGCTTGTCGCAATATTTAAGTACTCATATTTACTTAGTTTGAATTTTTAAAAACCAAAATCAATCAGGTAAAGTTATTTATTTTACTTGTTTATCTACTCAGGTATATCTCGCGACAAGCTTTTATATCATATAAAATGTGTAATGACGTTATAAGTTGATAGTAAAAAAAGTTTTAAAGGAAAAGTTTATTTTATTCTTTTTAGCGCGTTTAAATAAAAGCTTGTTCTTAAAAAAGTTTTTTTTACATTTAATTTATTTTTTACTTTTTAGTTATCGCTGGACAGGTTTCTCAGCCTGTTCAACTCATTGAACGCTGGTTCGCCATCCCTGGTTTAGCTGAATTAATTCTCGCAAAATGGTATTAGACTAAAAACACAATATTTTTAAATCCGTAATTTTTAAGCAATTTTTTCAATCTTCGTGCAGATTTTGGGTAACATTGTTCTACACACGAAAAAAAAAAGGTTTAGTGAGATTATCTTCATAAATGACAAAGTTATTAAATGTTTAATTAAAATTTTGACTATTTTTGAAAAACTTAAAGAATATATTATTTATTTGAAATATTTGGAAGATAAGGGATATATATCTCTAACACATTAGAAGAAAATTTTAGTTATTTAATAAAAAACTTCAAAAGGCATTTAAATATTTGTATTAATCAATAAAATGCTTAAGACTCAAAACGCATTTTGTAATCAAAAAAGAAAGTTTTATCAAATAATGATAATTTTTTGCTGCACATTGAATATCTTCTACGTAAGAACCTTTTTTTTTTTAATTGCTCAGATCATCTTTAGAAACTTGATTTTTAAAAAATCAATAATTAAATTCAAATAAATTTAACAGATTCTATTTGTAATTAAATTTAAGGACACATGTCGTAGTGTGTGTTTAGATTACTGGTGATAAAATGAGGTATATTAAAATACTTGTAGGCTTAAAATTAGAAAATTTCTTTAAAAAATTCCTTCATTTTATTATAAAATTATTTTTTTAATCGAAAATATATTGCATTTCTAGATAATATTTTTCTCTTATTGTTTTCCTAGCGGATTCCTTTTGATGGGTAAGATACATAAAAAAGGATCTTTCCGATTCTGTAATTATTTTTTGTCTGAGTTTCATAGATTAAAGTTAGATAAATTATTTAAAGAATTTCTTCAATACTCCATCTCAGTTTAATTTGGCAGCGTTGAGAAAGGTATACAATGTACAAATCTACTTGAAAAATAGCTCTACTTTTTTGTTTTGAATTTAAATCCAAGAAAATAGATAGAAATTTGTAAAAAAATTGCATACGTTGTAGAAATTAGATTATTTTTACGTTGTAGAAATGTAATTATTTTTTAGACAAATTTAAGTAATATTGTCAATAGCGCAACGTTATGAAATTCCAGTTTGGCTGAAAACCGATTTTCGACGCCAACTTTTGTCATTGTTGTAACAATAAAATTATTACAACAATGCAGATATATCCAAGTTGGCGCCCAAAACTAGTTTAAAGTTTTTAATTAATATCTTTTTAATTAATTTCAATATCGGAATATAAATGGTCAAAACATGCATTGTCATCCAAACTAAACGTGTATACAAAATTTCAGCTCAATGGGAGGAAGATATCAGCTTCAAAATTGAGTTGCAAGATTCCACCCGAACAAATTACATACATACATACATACATACATACATACATACATACATACATTGTAAGTTAAATAAAAGCTTTTAATAAAAAAAGACATAATTTACTTTCTACCGAAGTTGCAGAGTAACTTATTGGAAACTTTAGTTCCCCCTCATGTATTTCATTTTCTTTTAGCGAAGTCGTAAATACCGTACATCTGTTATGCTTTTTTCACGTGAAATAGTATTACGATACTTGGAAAACCATAGAGAGCATTTAAATAATAATTTGGTCAGATTTATGAGTATTCAATCAAATAAAGCATAATGAGAAACGTTTCACAAAATTGCTATCATAAGAACAGGCATCTCTATTTTTATATTCAATGCACTTAAATTTAGGATGTGTTCCTTAACGATAAAAACATTTCCACACACACACATCTCACTTCTCTCTTTCATAATTAGAACTGTATTTTTTTTTATTGTAATTTAATATTTTGGTTAAAAAAATGGTATTTTGTCAATTGGACAAGAAGAAAAGCGGCTTTTAAATGAGTGGAGTTAAAAAAACTTTGAATGTTTCTCAAAAACGAAAAATTCGCAAGTAAAAGAGTATAATATAAATAGTGTCGTGGCCCAGTCCTATCTTGGACTGGTTTCACATTGCCCTGCGCGTCTCTAGGTGTGGAATGAAACATATTATCACCAACGAAAGCCATAATTACAAATATTTATTAACAACACACAAATACAATTAACAAGCCACACTACAAGTAGAAACCCTGGAGGGATTATTCAATTCCCTAGATTAATCCTGATACACAACTCTAACATTCAATTCTAACCTTTAAATCTAATATTCCCTACTAAGTGATCTCAGCTATCAGAATTGACAAAGGAGACGAACTCTTACTAACGTCAGGTAGGTAGGTACTAACTCTAATCCCTTCGATTACTTCAATGATTAACAATATCAATTACTATTTAATACGCGCTAAGCTCGCTGGAGAGATCCGTAGACGATACTTACAACTAGTTTGGCAATTCCTTCTCTTACTACTGTCTTACTAAATCTAGACTTTATATAGTCGAATTCATTAGCATATCACTATCTCGTGTTTTTCCCGAGGAGGCTGTGAAATAGAATAATTGCTGGCCCCAAAGTTACCCAAGAGGATTAATGGAAAATTGACGCGGATAGACCCGTCACAGCCCCCCTCAAGAAAAAAAACGGGATTTATAAAAGGGTCTCAATGGCCAGATATAAATTAAGTTGAAAATTTTAAGTCTTAACTTATCTAGACCTCTTACATTTTAGTTTAGCAATAGCTTCTATAGAACAATACGCTAAAGAAACACTCAAAAACTACTAGCTCAAACTTTATAGTCACTCCTAGGTTTTAACTTTTACATTCATTATATAAGGTGTACCCCATTTGGGCGAGGACCAAGGAAAAACCTCTCACTGGAGGGAAAATCCCGGCCGTACACAACCCGTAATCTTAAATATTTTAAATATATCTTAGGTTTTACATTTCTTTATCTTCAACACAAAAATCTTCAAAACATCAGGGTCAGCCACCCTGAAATGAGAACTGGATCAGTGGACGTACAAAAATTTTTTGAACTCTTTTATACACACAACATTGAATCCACACATATTTAAATTGTCAAATAATTTACAAATTTTATCTGGTTTCTAAAAATAAAACTCCCATTCCAATCGCGTTGCGCTCTGTTAGTGTTATATTTAAATTCCTTTCTCTACGCCGCGAATCCCAAAAACCAGATATATACTAATATACACTTCAACATGTTTATATATACACAATTATATACAATTTTCAAAATATTCAAAATATAAACAAACAATACAATGAATTCTCGCACATTTAGCCAAGTCTTTACGGTAAGCAAATGTAAACATACATATGCTTTCCACAATTTAGAATATATTTAAATATACAAAAGGTCATTTCACTCAATGCAGTGAGACTTTTGCATTAGACAACATTATTAACAAAACGGGACTTGCTTCTTGTAAAAATTCAACCGACTGCCTGTCAGTAAAAATATAAATGAAACAATACAACCTGGCTAATATCTTGCTCCTCTTATTTCTTTAATGTCTCCTATCTGCACCTCCAATGACGTAGACCTTCTGCTGGGTTGACTCCCTCTTTGCTCCTGGCAGTCTGGTCTATAGTCTCGGCGACTCCTCAAGTTGTAGTTGTGACCTCGTCCTTCTTGATCTCTTCTAGATGGGGTGAATCTTTCCTGACCTGCCAATGATCCTATTGGTGATCTTGATCTGGCTTTCCCATAGCTTTCTCCGCCGTCTTCAGAACTCCTGAAGTTGGACCTTTTCTGTTGGCGATCCCTTTCTGGAACTTGGCTACTGCAGCGATCGTCGACTTTGTATCGCTTCTTTAATTGCACATTCGACGAGATGGAGGACGGGAGTCTTCGCTTGTCAAACTGTCTCTGTATATTTGCTTTTTTTCTCCTTGGCTCCTCTGTAGGGGATTCGATTCTCCTCTTGCCTCTTCTGGAGTGCTGAGTTTTCACGAATTTTTTCTCGCTTGCCTGTGATATCGAGTCAGTTAAAGTCCTCTTGCACCGACCCTTAGTCAGCTCGTGTCCACTCCTTTTTGTCTCTCTAAGATTATTTTTATTTCCTACTCTACCATTTTCCTGTTTTCTACCAAACTTATTATTCTTAGAACTTTGTGACCTATCTAACCCATATCTACCATCCTCAAAACTACTTGACTGATACTCGGATCCTCCACTAATTGAAGAATCTACCTCCACTCTAAACCTTCATCACTTTTTCTTTGATGGTAAATTCGAACCTGATCTATATTGACTGTAGTTTTTCTACCTGCCTTCCAAATTACAACATTATTGTTTTTAACACTCACAACTCTAAAAGGACCCTCAAACTTAGGGCAAAACTTAGCAACCACCTTTTTACTGGCTGAACTAATAGGGTGAGTTTCAACCAACACTAAATCATCCACCTTAATGTTAATTTCGCGTCTCCTTTTATTGTAATATTTCGCCCACTTTTCTTGCTTTTTCAGTGTATTCTGCTTAGCTTCCTCAAACACCTTTTCCATATTCCTAAGCACAAATTCTGTACCATCTGTGACCATCACAAGTTTTTGAAATGGAGTAATAATTTTTCTGCCCAAAAATAATTCTGCTGGGGTTTTTCCCGTCGTTTCATGGACTGCCGTTCTTAATGCGTATGCGAATTCATTTAAAAACCTATCCCAGGATTCATGATTATAATTTACAAAAGAAGTAATCATTTGTAGTAAATCGCGATTAACACGTTCCGTTCGATTTGATTGAGGTCGATACACTACTGTTTTGACATGCTTTATATCTAATCTCTCACTTAAATGTTCAAAAACTTCGGATACAAATTGGGACCATTGTCGCTAATCAATTTAACTGGAGCTCCATATCGCGAAATATAATTTTCGAACAGGGCATTGGCAATTATTTTTGCGGACGCCTTTCTGAGGGGTATTATTTCTAACCACTTCGTAAAATGATCCGTTATTAACAAATATATCGATATCTTTGGGGTTTTGATGCTGGGTAGGGGCCTAATAAATCTAATGAAACTATTTCGTTCGGATAACTAGTTACAATCGGTATTAAATGACCGGCTGGTAACGCGTTCTTATAGTTAAATTTTTGGCACGTCTTGCATATCAAAACATAATCGTGTATGACCTTACGCATATATGGAAAATAACATGCATCCTTTACGCGCAAATATGTTTTCCGTATTCCAAGATGTCCAGCTGTTGAAAAGCGTCGTATAGAGGGCGCTGCTCTGTAACGCGAAACTTTTGTTTTTGTTATGTGTAGGAGCTCAGTGGCAGGTGAGCTACCATTTGGTACAGTTGTAATCTGTAAATGAAGGGTGGTTGCTCTAATAATACAACCTAAGTTTTAATCATACATGTTTAATGTTCGTGTCATGTCCGTGTCGTCCAGCAATAAAACCTTATAAAAGACAAAAAAGGATCGTCTTCATTCTACCACTGAATTCAACAGACATGGGCTTATCATAAAATTCGTGCATTATCGCACCTCACATCGATTTTGGAATATATACTCTCATTTCTCCGAGAGAGGATGCGTATTTCGCATAAAATAACAATCCTTCTATAAGTTTAAAATCCTGGGACCAGTTCCTACAGACCCCCGCATTTACTGAACTGTCATCGGGGTTTTGTAAGTAGCGATATATATGACCAAGCTCGGGGTCCTGCTTTTGTTCGGCTATCAATTGTTCCCTTGACAAAAGTACCAAATCTCTAATTACTGCACAAGTTATACTGCTATCCTCAAAATTTTCCACAGGGTTCCGCGACAACAAACCTGCCACAACATTTTGAATACCTGGTCTATGTTCCCATTCAACATTAAATTCGGCTAGCTTGAGTGACCATCGTATCATACTTGATAAATTTTTACCATTAGTGAGTTTCGCTAATGCTGCATGGTCTGTAATTACTTTTATATTTAACGATCCAAAGTAGGTGCGAAACTTGTTTAAAGCCCAAATCACCGCTAAACATTCGCGCTCAGTTACTGTGTAATTGCGCTCCGCCTTATTAAGTGTGCGGGATGCATATGCTATGGGTCTCTGACTTTGCGTAAGCACCGCTCCAATCCCAATAGAACTCGCATCTGTAAAGAGCTCAAATTGTACATTAAAATCCGGTAATTTTAGCACAGGTGCTTCCGTAATTGCACGTTTGATCGACTCAAAAGCAGCTTGCGCCTCTTCCGACCAATTCAATTTCCTACCCTTCTTTTTTAAGTCATACAGTGGCTCGCAGAGATCTGCGTAACCCTTAACAAATTTTTGATACCATTGGGCCATTCCGAGAAATTTTGATACTTCTCTCAAATTTTTTGGTGCTTTCATTTCGAGTATTGCCTTCACTTTAGATTCATCCGTGGCTATCCCATCTTTACTAATCACGAGGCTTAAGTATTTTAGTTTCTTACATCCAAACTTACACTTATCTTTGTTCAACGTCAACCCCGCTTCTTCTAATAACCTAAATACTTCCCTTAAATGTTCTAAGTGATGTGTAAATGATGAAGACGCAATAATAACGTCGTCCATGTAGACTAAGACACACTTCCCTAACAGAGGTGTTTCAAAATAATATCAATGGCCTTCTGAAAATTTGGCGCTGCCCCTGATAGGCCGAATGGCATGCGCTTAAACGCATAAGTGCCGTTTTTCGTCACAAAAGCCGTTTTGGCTACATCCCTAGGGTGTACTGCTAAATGAAAATAGCCAGAGCGCAGATCCAAGGTACTCATTATTTTCGTGTGAGGAATATTGGTAATTAAATCCTCTATGAGTGGCAAAGGATATCTTGGGTACTTAGTTACCGCATTAAGTTTGCAATAATCCACCACAAATCTGTAAGCCTCGGGATTGTCCTGGGGTAACCCGTTCTTTTTATGGTTAATAATTTATGATGCGTACGCCGATTGAATTTCTATGATGGTGCCTTCTCGTAACATCTTATGTATATTATAGTCAATGATACCTTGCTTAACCCTGTCATATCTATATGGTCTGGAGACAACTGGAAGGCTCTCCCCGTATCGATTTCATGATATAATACATGAGTAAGACCAGGTGTTATGAATGAGAATGAGACTTTAGATTTTGAGTTTGATGTAGAATGCAATTATGAATTGTATAACGAACGGATTTTGACTTACCGCCATTTTCCATGCTGGGCGTATGAACACTGTGGAAGTATTTCTTATAACGCTGAATGAAAGATATATAAATGAAGATTATTAATGAATAACACCAATGATTTCACAAGTCGACTTTTCATGTATATATTTGCTTCACACACACACTCATGCCTTTACATGTACGATAAAAGAAAAACATTTCACAACACATAATCACAAGAATGGCGACCATTACAACCGAATAATCCGAAACGAATGTCATTTTCCCGCCGAAATCACACCGGCTACCAGAAAACGAGGTTGAGTTCGTGGCGCCATCTCTGGACGGCGAAAGGAGTCAACTATTCTTAACATCCTCCGGGGGGCGGAAAGATGTAGTCGATGGTGGTAGGGGCAAGACTGCAACTTGAGAGACTGGTCTTGTCATGACTCCACGTGAAGTCTGGATAGTGACGACACGGCATATTCCGTCAGGTCCAGGATGTGTGGCCACAATCCTTCCGGGAGTCCACCTGGTGCTGAAAGAGGCTGGATTCTTGATTAGGACGAGGGCTCCTACCGTGAAGTCTTTCTGGCCCTGCATCCATTTGGTTCGGGACTGCAAGGTGTTGAGGTAGGAGAGCTGCCAGCGAGACCAGAACATCCTTTTCAACTTCATCAGAAGAGACCACCTAGAATGAAGACTCAAAGATTGGTTAGTCAAACTGTGATCAGGGAGTTCAAGCAAGGGACACCCAATAAGAAAGTGTCCGGGTGTTAACACCTGGAGATCCTTAGGGTCTGATGATAGCGGATAAAGAGGACGTGAATTTATGCACGCCTCGATTTGGCACAGGATTGTAGCTAACTCTTCAAAGTTCAGCACAGCCGCCTTTAAGGTTTTGAGCAAATGATGCTTTGTGAGTTTGACTGAGGCTTCCCACACACCTCCGAAATTCGGTGCATATGGAGGAATGAAGTGCCACTGAATGTTTTTGCTTGACGAATAGTCCTGGACATTAGAGTTGTGAAGTAATTTAAACAAGTCCTTCAAGTAAGCTGAAGCACCAACGAAATTTGTACCGTTGTCAGAATAAATGTCTGATGGATAGCCACGGCGTGACACAAATCGACGCAGTGCTGACAAAAATGCTGCTGCTGATAGCGAAGATACGAGTTCAAGGTGCACTGCTTTAGTACACATGCAGATGAAGAGTCAGATGTAAGATTTGAAGTTGCTGGTCTTGCGAATATGTTGGCACTTTGTCGTGATAGGCCCAGCAAAGTCAATGCCTACTTTTTCAAAGGCACGACAAGGGGTTATTCGTTCGATGGGTAGATCACCCATCATTTGAGAGACAGGCTTCGCCACAAGCTTAAAACAGTCTAGGCAGTTGCGCAGTTCTTTTCTGACAGTTGATTTACCATTAGGTATCCAAAACTGCTGACGAATGAGGGATAAAACTAGTTCCTGCCCAGCATGGAAATTGACCCTATGAAAATGTCTAATGATTAGACTTGTAAAGTGAATATTTTTTGGTATGAGCATAGGATGCTTTTGTTCAAATTTAAGAGTTTGTTGGAGACGAAGACGTCCTCCGACACGAAGAATTCCCTCAGAGTCAAGGAATATATTCAAAGACTGAAGGTTGCTAGATTTGGGAAGAGGCTTGTTATACATTTCAAGAGATTAAGTTCTGTATGGTATTCTCCATTTTGTAACAATTTGACTACCTTTTTGATTGAGGTTTCTAATTCATGTGTATATAAAGGGCCAGTAACTTTGGACACTGATTTGGAATTATGGGAGAACCTGAATATCCCTGCAACAGTCCTAATTACTTTCATGTATGAGGAAAACTTATCCAAGAAACTAAGAGAATTATCAACACCAGTTAAAAGAACAACAGAGTCACTTAATGATTCAGACTGATCAATAGGAACAAGTGGAACAGGCTGTTCAGAGAAAGGAAGAAATGAATTGGAAGAAGGATGGAAATCATGAAGCCATTTTGGACCAGCTACCCACTCTGAATTTTCAAGAAGTTGTTTCGGGTAGAGGCCTCTTGTTGCCCAATCTGCCGGGTTTAATTTTCCCGGAATGTGATGCCAAGATTCTTTTGAGGTTAGTGTGTGAATTTTTCCAACCCTGTGTTGCACAAATTGATTTCCTTTTACAGGTGGATTATTTATCCAACTCAGTGTAATTGTTGAGTCACACCATAAATATGTATCGTGAGTGATGTTAAGAGATCTCTTAAATGTATCTAGAAGTTCAGCCAGAAGCAGAGCACCACAAAGCTCTAATTTAGGTAATGATATTGTTTGTACAGGTGCCACACGAGTTTTTGAAACCATTAAGAATAAGTGTGGCGAATCAGAAACAACACGTAAGTATATTACGGCTGAATATGCCTTTGAGGAGGCGTCACAGAACCCATGAATTTCACAGTGTTTAGCATTTAGTGTTTGAACATATCTGGGAACTTTTATTTGTTTGAGGCATGAAATTTCTGCTTGAAACCGATTCCATCTATTAAGAATGTCTGATGATATCTTATCATCCCAGTCAAGCCCTGCCTTCCACAGGTCTTGAAGAATAATCTTTAAAATTATAGTTGAGGGAGAGACAAACCCCAGAGGATCAAAGATGCGTGCGATGATTGATAGCATCTGTCTCTTTGTGGATACATGGTCTGGTAAGACTGCTCTTACTTTAAAGGAATCCTCGTTTTTAGATCCCAGAATAAGCCAAGAATTTTCTGTGTGGACTCATCATCAAATGAATGTGAGAAAATATTTGTCTTTAGACTGTTTGGCAAGTCTGACAAGACTTCTGGATGAGTGCATGACCATTTTCGCAGCTCAAATCCACCGGCTGACATTAAATTTTGCAGTTCGTGAACAATTTTCCTAGCCGAGTCCAATGAGTCAGCACCGGCTAACAAATCGTCAACATAGAAATGATCTTTTGCGAGCTTAGCTGCCTGTGGAAAACGATGTTTTTCATCCTCACATAATTGTTTCAAAGTTCGGATGGCAAGAAATGGGGCACAAGATGTACCATAGGTAACTGTATTTAATTTGAAAATCCCTAATGGTTCCTCTGGAGACTTCCTCCAAAATATTTGTTGAAAGCATACATCATCTTGTGATATTAATATCTGTCTATACATTTTTGCAATGTCAGCAGAAAAAGCAATTGGGAAGAATCTGAATTTAAGTAAAGTTAGAAAAATGTCTGACTGTAGTTTTTTACCAGTCAGCAGAATGTCATTCAAAGAATTTCCATTTGTACTTTTGAATGAGCCGTCAAACACCACCCTTAATTTGGTTGTGGAACTATTATCATTAATCACACCATGATGTGGTAAGAAATAATGTGGAGATTTTACATCTGATGCGAGAGGCGTCATGTGACCAAGGTTTTGGTATTCCTCCATAAATTCTGTGTATTGTTCCTTTAATTGATTATTAGAGCGAAGTTTTCTTTCAAGAGAATAGAATCGTTTTAATGCACCCTCCTTACTATCTCCAAGACTTGAATCATCTCTAAATGGCAGTTTTAGAATATATCTACCATCTGCATTACGAATATGAGAATTTACGAATATAGACTCACATAGCTCATCCTCATCCTTTGACGGAATTTCCTTAGGAACAGATTCAAGTTCCCAAAATTGTTTCAAAGAATGGTCTATGTTTAAAAGGGTGTGACAGATTAGGGATGAATTTTGATTATATGGTGTATTTATGGTACCTGACAATAAATGACCTAATTTTGTTGGCAATGCTGATGGGGTACCTTTGGGTCCCATTATAGGAGTCCCTGAAATTATTGTCATAAAAACATCAGCACCTAGAAGAATGTCTATTTCATTTTCAATATAAAACGTTGGATCAGCAAGAGTTAGATCTTTGATATGAGGCCACTCATGATATTTAATTGGAAAGTTTGGCATAGCTGAAGTGACTTTCGAGACTAACAAAGCTTTTACTTGAAATTTATCAGAGGAAACACAAGAAAAATATTCCAAGTTTGTCGAATATAACGAAGTTTTAGCAAATGTTTCATTTACACCTACTAATTTATGATTGGTGTGTTTTAATGGCAATTTTAAGCGATCAGCACATTGCTTGGAAATCAAAGAATTTTGAGAAGCATTGTCTATCAAAGCACGGCAAGTTATTTGTTGACCATGTTTAGATTTAACATTTATTAATTCTGTGGACAACAATACGTGACCTTCTGTCAATTGTGTGCAATTGTTAGACACTGTCACAGCAGAATTTTCTTGAGTATCTGCTGAAGGACTGGCTGAATATCTGTGCAATAATGTATGGTGTCTTTCAGAACAGTTTTTACAAGAGAATCCTATTCTACATGTGTCAAACCTGTGGTTACTCCTCAAACAATTGGTACATAAATTATTGTTCCGTACCACTTGCCATCTTTCATTTACATTCATAGAATTAAAAGTTGGACATTTGAATAAGGCATGGCTTTGACAACATAGAATGCAATTGTTACTTTTAACAACATCTAATTTTACCCCTGATTTTACTTGGTTACATTTGACAACAGTAGTATTTACATTTGATTTGTTAAATGAATTTAATGGTTTAACATTACCTTTCTTAATGTCAGGTTTTACAAATTTTAACTCATTCAGACCACGAGCTTCTCTTTCAATGAAAACTCTAAATTCCTCAAGAGTGGGAATTTTATTATTTTCCAAAGATAATTCCCACCGTTGACTAATACATGCATCCACTTTTGAAATGAGAAAATTTATTCTGATCAATTCTGTTAATGAATTTGTTTCTAAATCTAAAGTTTTCAAATTTCGAATGACTTCATTGCAAATATCTATTATTTCCAAAAGCAATTTTGAAGTATTTGCCCTGGATATCTTAATACTAAATAGCTTATTTATTTGGCTAAGAGCTAATTGTCGTTTGTTTTCATACCGACTGCACAGTATATCCCAACAGTTCTTAAGATTGTCCACAGTAATTGCAAAACCCCGAATTAATTTGGCTGCATCCCCGCGAACAGAAGCCTGCAGATATTGCAATTTTTCAAGATCACTTATTGATTTGTTATCTAGAATAGAAGACTTAAATAACTCTTTGAATGAAATCCAGTTCTCGTAATGGTTTAGTAGTATGGAGGTGGCGGTGTTCTCGTTTGGGGAAGCATCATGCTTGGTAGTCGTACAGACCTTCACATCTTCGACGCAGGTTCAGTCAACGGGACCCGTTATTGTAACGAGATTCTTCTTCCATATGTGCGTCTTTTTAGAGGCGCTATGGGTCCGCAGTTCCTTTTCATGGACGAAAATGCACCAGTTCATCGCACAGTAGCTGCCGAACAGCTCTTAGAGAGTGAGGATATTGAACGTATGGATTGGCCGGCACGATCTCCGGATCTCAATCCCATCGAGCATGTATGGGATTTTCTAGGCAGGCGCTTGGCAGCTCGTACCTTACCACCAGTAACTATTCCGGAGCTTTGATTGGCGCCTGCAAGACGAATGGGCAGCAATGCCTCAACAACTTATTGACACCCTCATTCTCAGCATGGGCAGACGCTGTGAAACCTGCCTAGCAGTCAGGGGAGATCATATTCCCTACTAAAGACCGGATATTTCTTGCTGGACGCCCATCACAGGGATGTTTCGGCCTTCAGTCGCATTGCGCTCCCATGCTACTTTTTCAATAAATCTTCTTTTTATCCCTCTGATTTCTCTTTTAGTAAGTGTTGCTTACATTCCTCATGTCCTTACGTATTGGGGATCTTACGGTATTAAATGTGTTGATTTGGAATGCTTTTGTACAAAGTTATATTGAAAAAACCGTCTCGTCCTTAATTTTTGCACACCAGTGTATATGTATGTTGCATGCTTAAATTTGGGGAATCCTCAGAATCTACTTTCGTAAGCAAAAGACAAGTTACCAAAAATATTTTGCACCGATTAGCGATTAATTATATTAAAATTAGTAATTGTTATAATTTAGAAGGATAAAAATAACATTAAAAATTGCTAAAATCAACACTATTAACCTCATTTATAACATTAAATCTTCACTTCATATGCTGTTACTAACAACTTCGTAAATAATTCCTGTATAAAGTATACTGAAGTAAGCTATAAATAAAATGCAAAATTTAAAAAAAATTATGTTGTTTTATGTTTTTAATTTTAACTCTCCAAAATTGTAAGCAAAAATTAATTTGACTGCATTGAATATAGCTTAGAATGATATTAAATCAACGTATTAAAACAAAGCCAGAGCAAAGCGTGGCCGAGTTTAGCTAGTATATATATACTTTATTAATCTAAAAATGTATTTTGTTTTGATAATGTAGGTTTTCATTAAAAAAACCTTCAGAAAACTATATATTTCTAGAAACAAAGTTACTGATTGTGGAGGGTAAGCGCTTCGAACGAGACCGATTATTAAAAAAGATACGAGAAGCCGAGGAAGAAGTCGGTTCACTGGACAAGAGACACGAAGAGGCGCTGGACAAAGCCCAGTCTGAAATGAAGGTCAAGTATGAAAAGTAAGCATAAAGACTAAATAATTGAATATCCTAATAACGTTTTATACTTTGGTTTCTTGAAGAAGATTAAAGTTTCTTTTATCCACTTTTTATTAGTTGGCATGACAACAGCTTTAAAAGAGCTGGAAACACTGTCTTTTCCCTTCAGAACGTTCAAGAGTAAGAATAGAGTGAATTTATTACATTTAAATAAGTGTTATGCACT
The DNA here is from genome assembly GCA_019973975.1 of Trichonephila clavata. NCBI lineage: Eukaryota > Metazoa > Arthropoda > Arachnida > Araneae > Nephilidae > Trichonephila > Trichonephila clavata. The sequence goes on from BMAO01005353.1 coordinate 30,489, forward strand.
TAACTAAAATGAAAAAAAAAGCTAGTTAACAAAAATGGAGATAAATTTCTTCTATGAATCAAAAAGATGAAAAAAAAATAATAAAAATGCTACTCCATTCCGAATAATTGACACACTAACATTTTTCAACTTGATTTTCCAAACATCCTTGTACTTATTGAAACATGTAGGTTAGACATGATAAAAGTTGCTGGAAAGTACAGTCCAATAACTACAGAAAAAACATCACAAACTCCAATTTTCCTATTTTAAGAAGTATAGCAACACTACAAAGTTCGAATTTGCTGCAGAACCACATACAATTTCCAAAAAAATCATTCCATTATTAAAAAAAGACACTATATTCAGCTCTTGGGTTTCAAAATGTTGAATTTCAATGATATACACGCTAGACTTATAGAAATGAAATACAAATGAATACAAAAATATGTTTGAATAAAAATATTCTCTGGTTTTAGGACTGTGGAGAATAAACTTTATATTATTAAGAAAACACAAGGGTACTAAAACATCATAAGTAACATAAATTAAGCCCCACTTCATGCTTTGCCTACAACGACGACGAAGCCCAAACTCTGAAATAACATTGGGTGTTATTTCAGAATAAAAAAATTCAGAATAATAAATTTCGCCACAAAGGTGTACTTTTTCCATTCCATAAACATTTCCGGTAATTTGAAGCTGAACACAATGGAATATAAAACGCTTAATGCATCTAGTGGGCTAACTGTGACTGCATTTCACATCAGTTTGTAAGCTTCCAATAGGTGTCTAGATTGTAAAAGAAGCATATTCGAGTTTTTCTTATGGGCCGGCTGGTGGTGGTGGGGGGGTGTACTTGGTTAGGGGCTGGCCTTTTAAGCCTAAGGTTGTAGGTTCGACTCCAGCCCAAGTCGAGAGATTTTCATGATGCAGAAAATCAACAACGGCTATTTCGTATGATTATATTTAGCGTTAATTTCTGTAGAACTACTGGATTGAGACCGTTCAAGGATATGGTAATTTTGCCTCCAGTTTTATAGATATTGCTTTAAAACGAAAACGTTAGCTTGTTTGCAGTGAGAATGACTTCTTATAATTTAGATGATTCCTTGAGATGGAAAGCCGTTGGCAGGTGTGAAGCTAATCAGTCTCAAGTGGAAGTGGCTTGGGGGTTACAAGGAGTCGGAAAGTGGTCTCCTGGTCACAAAATCAGATCAAAACAAGTGGTACTGTCACCAGTAATGTCGGCAAAGATCGCAACAGATCATCGACATCTGCACAGGATTGCTACTTGGCTTTTAGCACAAGACGATATAGATGGACAATAGCTCCTCGGCTTGCTCATAGCCTTGCTGCTGTGTCTGGAAGAATTTCCAGGTTAACAGTGACAGCCGTTTCACAAAGATTAGCTTTTACGCCCAGCGTCCAGTCTGGTGAGTCCCTTTGACTGACTTCAGCAGAAAAGATCAGATATTCGGGAGCTGAAAACATGTCATGGACACCACAAGAATAGGAGCGGTGATCAGTCAAAATTCATCAGATAAATGATTCTCGTGGAGTCTTTATCTAGAAGGAAAATGGAGCTTGTTTGCTTTCATCCCTCTTACGTAACAAAAATCAATATTGCTATCCGTGAAGAAACAGGTGCCTGCCATTCCTACAAAGTTGCATAACGTTAGTAACCATCCTCGTGATAACTGCATTCAGATTGCCGATGCTGTCTATAGGATCTTTGGTCCTGTTTAATTATTGTACAGGACAAGACACCAAACAATCAACCTAACAAAAATCCGCAGATTTGGCAACAAAGGAATCCTTGTATGTGATGGCATAATGCTGGGTAGTCGTACACCAATGCACGTTTTTGATGCGGTTACTGTCAACTAACTCACAGCTCTATACGGCTGAGATCCTGGAAGACTGTGAAGTTTTTCTGGGTGCTGTGGGACCGAACTATATTTTTATGGACGATAATGTGCGACCACATAGAACTCACATTGTTGATGAATTTCATAAGGAGCGGATATTCGCCGCATAGATTGACTCTCGAGGTCTCCGGATCACAATTTTATTAATTATGTTTGGGAGGGTCAAGAAAAAACCATTTCTCGGGGTACCCTTCACAGGATCCCCCAGGAATTAAATGTCCTGCTTTTGATTAAATGGGCTTTGTTGCCACAAATACTTATTGACACCCTCATAAACAGTACGAGAGCTCCTTGTGAGGTTTGTATAGCAGTACACAGTGATTACACTCGCTATAAGACAGACTTTTCCGGAGGTAAATGCTTTATCTCTGATTCATGATTTAATACTTTTTTATTTGACTAGTACCTAAATTCACAATTAAAATCTTATCCATATTTTAATGTTTCCATAACCTTTCTCATATTGTTTTATGTTTCAGTGCCAAATTTTGCGGCCACACAGTAAATGGTCATCAGTTTTCCCATATTTTATATTTGTGAACTTAATTTTGGATATGAGTGTATTTCTCTTCTTCTGATTTTATGTCTGTGTTGCAGCTTACACTCCTCTCTTGTGTCCCGCGTTCGCACAGTGTCGGAGGGCGTGTGGGACTTGTCCAGGGCCCAACAATTCGCCGCCCTGGGGGAGCGTCAGCGCAGCATTGTTGAAACACAAGCACGGTACCGGAAGGCAGTGCAGCTGGCCCTGCGATTGAGGGATAAGAAAAATGTTCTGCGGCAGGAAAAGGCGGCTCTCCACAGGGAAATGGATGTTGAGACTTGTTTGTCAAAAGCTCTAGAAGTCAAAGCGGAAATCGCCAGAGAGGTGAGTCGACAGTATAATAAACAAAATAGCTGAATCTCTTTGCTTGCACCAGATCATTCTAACATGATTCTTAAGAAATTCAATAACATAAAACGAATAGCTATTTGCGCTTTATAAAAATGACTTGTTTTAAGTTTTGAATACATTGCCACGTCTCTTCTTAGTTACCATTATTTTGTTTCCCGGCACCACAGGCAAAAATGCACACTTTATGGAATTTTTCTTCAAAGTGGGTGCTAAATAGGCACACCTGTGTCTGCTACTAAGTCCATTAATTTGCCCTTTCTAACACATAGTCATAATACACATGTGTGGAAAGGATGATTCGCTATTGAGAGGGCACAGCGCCAGGAATTGTTTTCAATGTGTCGGAGGGATACATCAATTTATGGCCCATCCATATGGCTTTAGACATGTGGAGCCAGACTAGATCTTGTCCTGGAAGAACGAAGAGTGTTTGAGACAGAGTCCTTGTTCTTTCTGATAAGGAATTGAAAGGGCGTGAGAGAGTTCCACCCAGAAGGTTTGAAGAGATTGATTGAAAAGTGAAACGAGAGAACAGCGAGGTACGAGTGATAAAGTAACAAACTTTTTTTGTCATTTTTAATGGATCTTGGACGCTTTACTACCCGACGTTTATTCTACGAAGTATTCTACAGCTTAATGTGTAAAGTTACTTACCTATAGATATGATAGTTATGTGTTAACTAACGATTATAAATTTTAAATAAAAAAATAGTTTTGTAAAAGCTGTGTCCATTTCGCTGTTTAGAAATTTACCTGGGATCGCAACACAACATAAATAGTATTTTCTTCTTAAATCTATTGAAAAATTTTGAATCCACAAAAACTCTAGCTAGAACTTTAACGAAAGCAGACTCTATTAATGTAGTCAAGTCAATTTTATGCATTTCCTTTTGAGTAGCTTTCGAAAATACTTCTAGTGTGTGTTTAGACCCCCGTTTACTTAAGTATATTTTAATACGCTGCAGCGTCGTTTCTTAGCCAACTGATTGTTAAACCCTATTTTCTTCTTTGACACCCTGAGGCTAAAAGAATCGCCATGTGGCCTTTGCTTCTAAGCGGAATATAGATGAAGCACACTTGTTTCAACGACTGTCCATTCTTTTGTTTCCTCTAACACATGTGGGGAAGGTGGTCCGCTATTGTGAGGAGGATATGCCAAGGATTGTATTCTCGGCGCTGAAGTGACTGCTAAATTTATGGCCCCACCGTATGGTTTACGACATGTGGCGACAAGGGGATTACGGACCAGACAGGAGTCAATGGTAGTTTGGAAGGTATAGGGTACTGTGTGCAGATCCGTGTTATTTCCAATCAGAAGTTGTAGGAGGAGTGAGAAGGACCGCCCACAAATGTTTAAGGAGACAGATCAAAAGGAGATAAACGACACCAGCGTAAAGAGCTGAGATACCAGGGAAGCTGCGAGGCAACGGGAACAGATATATTAGAGAAAAAATACCCTGGACAGCTGCTCTGCTTTATCATTTCAACGAATCTTAAAAATGCTAAGATATTTAGCGGAAGAAGCCTAATAGACGACGATACAAAGCATCTAATAACTAGTTGAGAAAACTTTCGTACTAGAGACAAAATAGTTATAAGTGTCAATCTGCGAAAACTAATTTAAATAAAGAGTAATTTCACAAAAGCTGTGGGATCCATTTCTCTACCCAGAATTTTAAGTTAATCTGAGGTCACTACTTTACAATGTTAAATATGCAAAACTTCCTTGAGGAAGCATCGTGGGATTTAATAAGCATTTGTAAATGATTGGTATTTTAATCTAGTTTCCAGTTCATTGCTATATAAGTGAAGTTGTTTTCGAAATACAACTCGAGGCGCTTTGTCCAAATATCGCTTTAATTGACGATGTATTGATCCAATATTGGTTATTCCTTTAACAATACTGAGCATTTGCGTAAACATGACTCGAAACGTTTATCAGTTTTAACCTGTCACTACGGACATCGCGGATTACTTATAACGATATAGACTATTTAAAATTATTTTCTTTTTGATAGAAGTTTTAAAATCCCTCTTACATACTTACGGTTACTGTCACTTAAATGAAACCATTTTTTCTCACTTGTCATGGCAACAGTTATTTGTCTCCAGGTAATTACATTCGTATATAGCTTTTGGCAGTATTCTTTTTTTAAATATACTTCACTAATAGTATGGGAACTTAAGATTTATAATTTATTTTTCAAATTAAAATTTCTATGGATATTTTTATCTATAGTTTGAAATGACATTTTCCAATCCGAAAGAGTATTCTGGGGATAATGTTCTTTAAAAATCGACAAAAACAGCCATATAATATATTTTTATGAAACTTAAATTATAATTTGAATTGTTTTGTTAACACACATATTTTTTTGACATCTCACAAAAGTATTGAAACCATCTCAGAATTTTGGCTATTTAATGAATTTTTCACTCTCCCCCGAAGGATTTCCTTTCTGCCAAGGAGATATTTCAAAAGGACAAAGAGCAACAAGGAGACAGAAAACCTCAAGAAAACCCGCAGGAAGAATTTGAAACTATTATCAAACAGCTGGAAGATGAGGTAAGGTTTCACAATTTTGATTTATTCGATTTTTTATGGTGAAAAAGACTGGTAATACTGAGATGAAACACTGTTACAACTTATCTTCTTAATGACATAATAATTTTGATTTCATTCACTAGACCGTATTTAACAAAAACAATTAACTATAAACTTAAGGGATTGATTGTGTTGAATTTGTGGTATGAAATGGCTTATGTGCGACAGTTAGCATGTATAACAGTGCGATTACACAATGAGAACTGTCAAAACAGGTTTCAAATCGCGTAAAATCAAGAGTTTTTTTATGTTTCATTTTTTTAAAATTACATTTAGTAACATTTCGAAGAAAGCTATAACACTTTACCATTTCTCCTGTTGACAAAATGAACTCGCTTATGGAAGAAGTGGATCTACGGCTCTCCTCATCGTATCGATCTGTTTTCATTTTTCATCATTCTATTCACCTTTTCCAAAGTACATAATTACATACACAAATCGGTTTTCTGCAATTTGTTTTTCGTTAGTAAAGGCTACCAATTCCTACGCTTCCTATTGTTTTGGCCCATCGAAAGCTCTATTTATCACAAATTAGTTCTAAATAATAATAACTAGAAAAGAGATTAACTTAATATATTTCTCTCATGCTTTATTACGAGCTCTCGTTGAGCTACACGGTCACAACTCAGAGCGATCACTTCACTTCGTTGCAGCTGCGAAGCGATCAGTTTTTTTTCTTTTTACATTGTGGATACCTATTTTCCATAAAATGTTCAAATATTTAAAGAATGTCTTTTTATTCCCCAGGTGTTCAAAAAGAAAGACCAGAAGGTAGAGCTGGAGTTGATTTTGTCTGATCAGGAGCGTCATTTGAAGAGCCAGGAGGAAGAGCGAGTGAAACGAAAGGTGCTGCACGAGAAACTGTCCAGCATGGCAAAAGTGGCAGAGATGGTTCTCGGAAAGGGAGTTTTGGTCAGTTTATCAGCCTCCAAACGTGGAAAGTGAATCCAAATATATTGAACATGCTTCACTCAAAATCAAAAAGTGGAAGAACCGATTAGCTTGATAAACATTTTTGCAATGCCGAAAACAAATGGAGAAATTATAACCCTTTAGTCTTATATCTTAATACTGATGCCTATGCTACCATAGAGAAATGATAGAATTAATTCAATTTCTTCTTACAAAATTTATTCCAAAAGAAAGTTTTGGAGAGACTTATGAGATAAAATTTTATTTAAATATATTTTACTGATAGAGAGTAGATTTGCTGATGGTAAAAAAAACCTCCTGATGGTAAACCTCCAGTGAATAATTCATCAAACATGTTCTGCGTTTATTTAGTTTTCGTGAATCCTATTAGCCGTTATCCGCCTACTTCGCTTTTCATGATATTGTTATACTATAAATTCTTTTTTCTAAGGTTATTGTCATCTAAGTCCTAGCATAAGACTTCCGATTTTATTGAAAAACTAGCTGTTACCCGCCCGCTTCGCTGGGAATTTCATGATGTTTTGTAAATTTTTACTGCTTATATATATGTATAAATTATTGATATCTAAGTCCTGCATTAAGAATTCGATTGTATTGAAAAATATACTTATACCTGTAACTGTCGCCTGTTGATAAAAAAAGGGGCAGAACTCATCTAATTTGTGTTTTCTAAAAATCTCTAAAATTGAAGCATAGAATGATGTTTGCTCTTTCGTAACCCAAAAACCAAGTGGATTCCCGCAAAACCAATTTTCGGTGGATCTCTACTCCGTAAATTGAACATGCAAGCCAAATTTCAAGTCTAAATCTAACAGAAAAAAAAACAAAAGTTTTACTATCAATATCCCCGTAATGCCGTTGAGAGCCGTTTTCCAATATAACCGCTCTTAGCGGATTTCAACTCAACAAAAGAAAAATGCAAACCAAATTTCATTATTATAGTCCTTGTAGCTCGAAAAAAGTAATTTTTTTTGTCAATACGTCCCAGTAACCCCCTGCAACCCCCCAGAACTTGATTTGCTTAAAATTTATTCTTAGTGGATCCCTATTCAACAAAAGAAACATGCTTAACAAATTTCAAGTATATGGGTCTAACAATTAAAAACAGGAATTTTTTTCTGTAACTCCTCTTGACCCCTCGCAAACATCTTTAGGGATCAATTTTCATTTTACTCTTTGTTAGAGGAACTCTATTTCATGAAAAGAACATGCCTACCAATTTTCAAGCAGGATGATCAAATAGTTTAAAAATGTAAATATTTATCGATTACGCCTCTTAATCTCCCGAAATTAAACTTAGTAGTTGATATTCGCGAAACCCATTTTGTAGCGGTTCTCTACTTTACGAAAGGAATCTGCTTATCAAATTTCAAGACTGTACGTCTAATAGTTTAAAAATGGGGATAATTATCTCTAACGCCACTTGAGCCCCCGCAACGCCACTTCTGGGTCTGTTTTCACAAAACCAATTTTGTAGGGGAATTGCACACTATGAAAGGAATCTGCTTAGCAAAATTTGAAGACTGTGCGTCCAATAAATTAAAAATGCAAAAAAAAATTATCAATAACGCCCCTTGAACCCCCGCAACGCGGCCTAGGGGTCGATTTTCACAAAACACATTTTGTAGTGTATCTCTATCCTATGAGAGAAATCTGCTTACCAAATTTCAAACTGTGGGTCTAATAGTTTAAAAATAGAAATAATTATTTATATCTGTCCTTAACACCCCTTGGGGGTCAATTTTTCCCAAACCTGTTTTGTAGCGGATATTTACTCCATGAAAGAAACATTCCTACCAATTTTCAAGCAGGGAGGTGAAGTAGTTTAAAAACGAAAATATTTATCTAGTACGCCACTAAATCCCCCGCAACGCCATTTAGAGGTCTGTTTTCACAAAACCTTCTTATAGCTGATCTCTACTCTATAAAAGAAATCTACTTATCTATACAAATAAATAAAACTGAAGTGTCTGTTTGTAATTTCAAATTAGCAGCTTTTTACTTAATGCACTAAAAGTATATACGGTACTCATAACAAAAAACCAATTTTTAAAATTTTTGTCTGTCTGTCTGTTTGTTCCGGCTAATCTCGGAAACGGCTGGTGCGATTTTAAAAATTCTTTCACTAATGGGAAGCTACATTAACGGGGAGTGACATAGGCTATATTTTATTCCCGTATTCTTACGGGAACGGAAACTATACGGGTGAACGTGAAACTGAATGCCAAGATGAACGCCAAGCTGAGCTAATGAAGTCATTGTTTTGGTTACTGGCGACCGATGCTCTTCATAAGACATAATAAATTTACGCGCACATGATAATACGCTGACACGTGCCATAATTTTTTTTTATGATAGTTATCTCACACTGTTCAGTTAAGTAGAGCATCGGCTGTTTCGGATGCACTTTTAAAAATAATAAATCAAGGCTTCATAAGCAAAAAGCAATGCAAGAAACAAAAAATTGATAAGTTTTACGGTTAGTTTTAATCCTTTATTTTTTTTTTATTTACATTTTTAGTCACATTTAAACAATAGTTATTATAATCCCAATCTATATCTATACAAATAAATAAAACTGAAGTGTCTGTTTTTAATTTCAAATTAGCAGCAATTGTTTGCGGGGGCGGGGGTTTAAGGGGCGTTAGAAATTCCGATTTTTAAGTTATTAGACGTACAGTCTTGAAACTTAGTAAGTAGATTCCTCTCATAGGGTAGAGATACGCTACAAAATGGGTTTCGTGAAAATTGCCCTCAAGTGGCGTTGCGGGACTTAAGGGGCGTTATAGATAATTATTTCCATTTTTAAACTATTAGACGCACAGTTTTTATATTTGATAAGTAGATTTCTTTTATAGAGTAGAGATCAGCTATAAGAAGGTTTTGTGAAAACAGACCTCTAAATGGCGTTGCGGGGATTTAGTGGCGTACTAGATAAATATTTTCGTTTTTAAACTACTTCACCTCCCTGCTTGAAAATTGGTAGGAATGTTTCTTTCATGGAGTAAATATCCGCTACAAAACAGGTTTGGGAAAAATTGACCCCCAAGGGGTGTTAAGGGCAGATACAAATAATTATTTCTATTTTTAAACTATTAGACGCACAGTTTGAAATTTGGTAAGCAGATTCCTCTCATAGGATAGAGATACACTACAAAATGTGTTTTGTGAAAATCGACCCCTAGGCCGCGTTGCGGGGGTTCAAGGGGCGTTATTGATTTTTTTTTTTTGCATTTTTAATTTATTGGACGCACAGTCTTCAAATTTTGCTAAGCAGATTCCTTTCATAGTGTGCAATTCCCCTACAAAATTGGTTTTGTGAAAACAGACCCAGAAGTGACGTTGCGGGGGCTCAAGTGGCGTTAGAGATAATTATCCCCATTTTTAAACTATTAGACGTACAGTCTTGAAATTTGATAAGCAGATTCCTTTCGTAAAGTAGAGAACCGCTACAAAATGGGTTTCGCGAATATCAACTACTAAGTTTAATTTCGGGAGATTAAGAGGCGTAATTGATAAATATTTCCATTTTAAACTATTTGATCATCCTGCTTGAAAATTGGTAGGCATGTTCCTTTCATGAAATAGAGTTCCTCTAACAAAGAGTGAAATGAAAATTGACCCCTAAAGATGTTTGCGAGGGGTCAAGAGGAGTTACAGAAAAAAATTCCTGTTTTTAATTGTTAGACCCAAATACTTGAAATTTGTTAAGCATGTTTCTTTTGTTGAATAGGGATAAACTAAGAATGTATTTTAAGCAAATCAAGTTCTGGGGGGGGGTGCAGGGGGTTACTGGGACGTATTGACAAAAAAAATTACTTTTTTCGAGCTACAAGGACTATAATAATGAAATTTGGTTTGCATTTTTCTTTTGTTGAGTTGAAATCCGCTAAGAGCGGTTATTTTGGAAAACGGCTCTCAACGGGATTACGGGGATATTGATAGTAAAATTTTTGTTTTTTTTCCTGTTAGATTTAGACTTGAAATTTGGCTTGCATGTTCAATTTACGGAGTAGAGATCCACCGAAAATTAGTTTTGCGGGAATCCACTTGGTTTTTGGGTTACGAAAGAGCAAACATCATTCTATGCTTCAATTTTAGAGATTTTTAGAAAACACAAATTAGATGAGTTCTGCCCCTTTTTTTTTATCAACAGGCGACAGTTACAGGTATAAGTATATTTTTCAATACAATCGAATTCTTAATGCAGGACTTAGATATCAATAATTTATACATATATATAAGCAGTAAAAATTTATAAAACATCATGAAATTCCCAGCGAAGCGGGTGGGTAACAGCTAGTCAAATATAAAAACTGTGCGTCTAATAGTTTAAAAATGGAAATAATTATCTATAACGCCCCTTAAGTCCCGCAACGCCACTTGAGGGCAATTTTCACGAAACCCATTTTGTAGCGTATCTCTACTCTATGAGAGGAATCTACTTACTAAGTTTCAAGACAGTACGTCTAATAACTTAAAAATCGGAATTTCTAACGCCCCTTAAACCCCCGCCCCCGCAAACAATTGCTGCTAATTTAAAATTACAAACAGACACTTCAATTTTATTTATTTGTATAGATATAGATTGGGATTATAATAACTATTGTTTAAATGCGACTAAAAATGTAAATAAAAAAAAAAGAAAGGATTAAAACTAACCGTAAAACTTATCAATTTTTTGTTTCTTGCATTGCTTTTTGCTTATGAAGCCTTGATTTATTATTTTTAAAAGTGCATCCGAAACAGCCGATGCTCTACTTAACTGAACAGTGAGATAACTATCGTAAAAAAAAATTATGGCACGTGTCAGCGTATTATCATGTGCGCGTAAATTTATTATGTCTCATGAAGAGCATCGGTCGCCAGTAACCTAAACAACGACTTCATTAGCTCAGCTTGGCGTTCAATTTGGCGTTCATCTTGGCATTCAGTTTCACGTTCACCCGTATAGTTTCCGTTCCCGTAAGAATACGGGAATAAAATATAGCCTATGTCACTCCCCGTTAATGTAGCTTCCCATTAGTGAAAGAATTTTTAAAATCGCACCAGCCGTTTCCGAGATTAGCCGGAACAAACAGACAGACAGACAGACCGACAAAAATTTTAAAAATTGGTTTTTTGTTATGAGTACCGTATATACTTTTAGTGCATTAAGTAAAAAGCTGCTAATTTGAAATTACAAACAGACACTTCAATTTTATTTATTTGTATAGATATTCTTATAAACCTCATTTATAAATTTAAAAAGGACAGGATTTGAATTTCTTAAACTGAAGTAAATATATTCATCATTCATGTCGTAGTCAATTTCTTAATACTTCATTTTTAGCGGAACTCAACAAAAGTAATCCTGCTTGTGAAACTAAAAACTTATACGTTTAATTGTTCAAAAACGAGAATTCTTTTTATCTATAAAACCCAATTACCTCCCGCAACCCCTCTTAGAAGTCGCATTTCCGTAATATCCATGCTTAGCGGATGTCTACACAGTAAAAGAAACATGTTTGTCGATTTTCGAGTATGTAGATGTAAAAGTTCAAAAACAGAAATTTTTGTCTATTACGCCCCCTCCCCGAGAATCCTCGAGAGTCGATTTCCGAAAAACCTGCACGTAGCGAATCTCTTCTCAACAAATGTTACAGGCTTACTAAATTTCAAGTCTGATAGCTCAAAAAGTTGATTTTTCTTTCTATATCGCCCCTCGGGGGTCGATTTTCGCAAAATCTGTTGTTTGCGGATCCTTATTACACAGAAGAAATATATTTGCAAAGTTTCACGTTCTAATCTGAAAATTCAATGATTCAAAAACGTTACATTTTTCTCTGTAGTGCCTCCATCCCCCCTTTCTTCTTCACAGCCACAGATGGGAATATGTAAAACCTGTTCTTAGCGGATCTCTATTCAACAAAAGAAATAAGTTTACCAAATTTCAAATCTGTAGTACTAATAGTTAAAAAAACGAGAATTTTTTAAAATCCATAATACCTCCGTGAAGCTAGAGGTCTTCAGCCTGTAACTCTCCCGCCACAAGTGGCCAGTTGAAATAATCTAATGTTGAATTTGACGCAAGTTCAAGAGAAATTGTCTTGTCAGCTTTTTATCGTAAAAACACTTCTTTTTCCATTCTTGATATTTAAAATATTCCATTGATATATTTGAAATCCATTTGAGATAAGATTTTCTGAAAATAACTAATGTTTCAAAAATTTCTTTGAATCTTTAATTTAAAAAAAAATTAAAATTGACCATGTGTATAAAATCTCAGCAATTTCCGAAAAAACAGTGGCTACTCATATCTAACAGGATGAAGGTGAGCTTGCTACTATAGAGGGAGAAGAGGAATAAGTGAGTAGAATTACATTTTTTTTATCGTAATTTTCCCAACAGTTTTAAAAAATATGGGTGTTAGTAAACATCTTGTTTGGTTGGAAATAAATAGGGTTTTGTACCATCAATTTTAAGTAATATTTCTTTGCTATTCAACACATTTTAATCTACTACCGTTGCTCTTGATTTCTTGGATATAATTAAAAATATCGATACATATATAAAACACATATCGAAAAATATTTTCACAAAAATGTGGTGCGAATTTGGGACGTGGCTTAGGATCGAAGTCTGCTTAGATTCGAATAAATACGGTAATGTTATATATACGGATATAATTTCGGGTACATGGGTTTCTGGGAACCCTCAGACCCTTATCTGGCTAGAAAAAGTTCTGTATAGGTCTTGGTTAAGTTGCATTTTCATGCTGGATAGTATGGAGCTTAGCAATTGGACGAGTGGCGGCAGGCCGGTAGGCGGGGCTTCGAGGCGATGATCTTTGGCGGCTCGGTTTTGGAATCTGGTGGAAGAGAGAGCGTCTTCCAATTTGGATGTAGTAGTGATGAGGATATTGGCTAAAAAAAGGCTGCCCATGGGGGTGTGAGTGTGTGTAATGATGTGTGGCGACGCAATGTCCAGTAGGGGAAAAAATTTAAGGCAAGTATGAAAAAAGCGACCGGCGGGTTTCTGCGAGGCGGACACACTCCTTCGCATTGACCGCGCACGGCCATGCTACAGTTATAGTCTTGAGTGTAGCGGGAGCTCAGAGCACTCCACCACGGTAATGTTATAGATACTAAGCATCGCGGCTGCTGTGGATGCTCAGGAGATGCGCGGTTGTATGTCTGGCTTAAAGATGCACTCGTCAGTATCGATTACCATTTGCTTCTGTAACGCTTGATTCTTTAATTTTACGAAAATCCGTTTTGAACAGTATTCTAGTTATTTCCCATGCGAGAAATGTAATGAATGCACTTGAATACATAATATGTCTGTTCGACAGGCTGAAGAACCTGAAGATTCAATCCCCTGTCTTTCAGAACGAACGGATTTCTTGGAAAAGATGTCCACCATTTTGCTGGAAGTGGCCGAAGGGGTTTCGAAATTCGGCGAGCCACAATCACCAAGTGGCTCTAGGTAAAACTTTAGAGTTGGTATAAAAATCTTTCTTGACCAAAGTTCATAAAAATAAACTAATCGTTGAATAAATTCTATGTATCATTTATATACACGCAAAAATATATTGAAAAGTCATTTTATGAATGAAACAGGTCCAAAAATTTAAAAAAATGAAAATATCCTTGTAGACACACGTGTTTTTAAGACATTACAAATAATGCAAAATTGAATTTTTAAATTTAGTTTCAAGAAAGAGTACACAGATTGCTTTTTATTACGACATGAAAACTAAAAATTTATTTATAGTTTCATTCAAAGATTATTTTGAGTGAAATTTTCTCATACTGGATTTTAGTGACCACAGTAGCCTATTGGTTATAGTCACAAACTCGTGAGGGGCCATTGTGAGGCGGGTTTGAGTTCCTGGTGCCACAGAAGATCCGCCGCGTGTGATCATGTTAAATCTGTCCTCCAATTCGCATGGTGTGGAAAAAAATACGGAGAGGGGGTGCCCTCGTCGTCACTTGAACAAGGTTTCGAGTACAATTTTTGCTAAAAATTAAAAACCTGTTGGTCTATGGGTATTCCACTCATGTGTCTTTAATCCAGTAAGAGACCGAGTGAGATTTATTTTAAATTCGCACTTTAAAGCAACACAAGGGCTTATTGAAGATATTTTGAACTTCGGTTAAATGACGAAGACGACTCCTAAACTATAGCACCCCTCTCCGTACTTCTACATTAAGCCCACAGCCTTGACACATTTAACGTGCATTCGCCCCCTTTTCACGGAGGATCTTCAGTGGGACAAGGTTTCGAATCCGCGACTCGACAACATCGGCCACACGTTCGCGACCTTGACCGTTCTATTATCGCAGCCCCAAAAGATTCTGTAACTCAGTCAATTAACATGAAGTAGCGAACCCAGCGATACTCAACCTGTGGCACACCGAGCCTTTTTAAGTTGTCCGGTCATGACCTATTGTGCTCTGAGAAATTCACTTATTTAAGAACAAAGTATTAAAAATTTGGTGGGAAATTCTTGGACAAGAAATCAAAAATATAAATTTTGCTTTTTTGCTGTCGATGCCGTACTGCTGCGAATTGATATTCTTTTTCTAATTGTAACGGTTACGGTTAGTGATAACAGACAACAGTAGAGTAGCGACAATTTTATGGGTGGAACCAATTCTGAACAATCTTTCATACCTTGCAAGCGAAAAATATTCGAACGATTTCGAAGTTGACTGTTTTGTCGTGAATAACGAATATGGATCAGTACTTGTTTTTCATATTAAACAGGAATCATTTAATGACACTTTTCCTCCAATATCTCTTTCAAGATATGCCAATAGGCTTTACTGAATATTCTTTGCAACAGCAATAAAGTGTTTTGTCAGTGGTAATGTCACAGCAGTAACAAAGACGTTCTATGTAGTTTGTTATATCATTGGTAATCATATGAAACCGTTAACTGATGCAAAAATTGTGAAGAAGCGTTTCTTAATAAATAAAAAAATAATAATTTAAAGACGCAAAATAGGAGTTATAATATTTTGATCAATTTTCCACATTTTAAATTTCCGATGTTATCTTGGTCTTAAGGGGGTTCACCCATGTGACGGCCTGTTTTTTAAACATTCTTAGGGAATTTTTTTTGACGACCAGTAAAAAGATAGAACTTTTTATTTATATGTATTTTAAGAGTATATATATAAATGTTTAGCCAAAAAATATCCCATAGAACGTGAGTTATAGCGCTCTGAACACACCCTCCTTGAAAAAATGGACGCTCACTTCCTCCACAATTACTGCTGATTGGCTTATCTGAAATAAAATAAAAAATAACGGCGTTTTAATCTATAATCATAAATGCACAGAATGGACTATACTCAATTGAAAATATCAAACATTCGATTTTTGGTAGGCCTCTGAAGAAAAGGTTTTGAATTTCTCAGGGGGGATTTTCATTATGGTTTTGTTATAAAAAATAGAAATATTTTGAATTATGGAATGGTTTAGTCCATTTGGTGCGGATATCTACCCTATAAATTTGAAGTCTTTCGGTCAAACCGTTCCAGAGATATGACGGAGGAAAGTTTGAAAAACACTATTTTGAGAAAAACGCGTTTAAAGTTTCATGTCCGATTAAAACCCAATGAAAATCTTAACTTAGCGTTACGAACAGCTGCTCTTCTAACACCTGCTTCTTTATAACGACTTCGAATTTTAAAAAATCCCTTCACCACCGTATTCTAGACATATTAAGGAAGCAATTTATGAAAAAATCTTCTGATTTTTTGAACCCATTACATGGATGAACCCCCTTTTTTTAAAAGCATCTCTCTCCCCTCTCTGTATAACCTCATGTTGCGCCCCGTGTGCAATAGCTAACATATGTATGCGGCCCAACAGAAAAAAAGGTTGAGTACCCCTCGTCTAACCTTCTCATTGCTTTTATTTTTTTTCCCAACATCTTAAGTGTCATTTATGTCATCTAACCTTCTCTTTCGCAGCGACAGCTCAATGACGCGTCCACCCTATGCTAAGGGCGTTCTTGGTCTGATTCCGAAAGAAGGCATATGAGTGTTGCGTGAAGGTTCGGTGAAATCTAGAAGTCCTGGTAAGAATACTATTCATTTTATACCCTTCATCAACGATGGCTTATAGCTAAAACAAGGTCTTAGAAAACGTTCAACTCAATTTACTCATTTCCCATGATACCATTCGGGATCAAAGCTATGAATTAACATTGTAGCTTATTCTTGACTGTACTAGACATTCGAACATTTCGATAGTACTCACGTACTATCGCAACTTTGCCAACTTTTAAGTGGGATAACTCACCATATTGGCAACCCCTATTTAATCGTGTCGTAGACGCTGAATTGGCAACCATGTACTTCGTTTCATATTTTCCGATTGCCGCCATTCTAAGCTTTACCATTCGTTGATACGACAAGCTAGAATGCTAAAATGAAAATCTGGGATTATAGGAGTTTTTGAATAATAAAATTAATAACAATAAAATAAAATAAATATTAAAAAGTAGCTCTTCTATTTATTTATTTATAATTACTTACTATTTTTCGACTACGCGCTTCATATTCCCGTTGAATACAGTAATGGGAATATGAAGCGCGCAGTTTTAGAAACTGTGCGATTTTATTCAATGTTGCCAATAGGGTTGCGATAGTACGTATAAGCTGAGTGATCTTTCCCCACTAAAACATATTTTTTATTATGGACAGACAGCTGTGAAAGCTAATTGTTGAAAAGTACATTTATTTAACTTCAAAGACATGATTACATTTTCTGTATTTCCCTCTCAATAAAACTACTTAATAGCAGGAAGCATAACTGCTGAATTCTGGAAAAATTTCATTACATTCAAAAATATGATACAGGGTTTGTAAACACATGTCAAGGTCAACATTGCATGAGTGACAGTGTATTCTATCCTAATGTGCATGTACAAGCTATCCACACTGTGCTTTTGAAACTATAAAGAGAGTAATTTCATAAGTAAAAGGAGATAATAGGCATTAAAATAGCAAATCAAATATTTCCAGGTTGAAGTTAAAATTGAGGAATTTTTCTAGCTTGTGAACTTTACAGGGTTATTCATATTTCTTCTAGGATTTTGACGTGCTTTAGTAAACAAATTAAGACGAATACAGGAAAAAAAAGAACATTTAAAAGCATACAGAAGTAATAAAAGTTTTATTTGCAAACTTTTCAGGTATTTCATGTATGAAACTTTTGATCACACGGCATACATTAATGCGATAGTCCAGTTCCTGCCACATTCCATGTTATCCGAAAACTTGGTCTTTTACATAAGACCAAGTTTTTGTACTCCCTTTGCCACGTTATGTAGCAGAACAACCCTGACTGTAGCATGTTGAGTAGAGGTGCGACAAGAATTTGACTATTGCATTCATGTATGCCGTGTAATCAAGGTTTCATACATAAAACACCTGAAAAGTAAGTAAATAAAACTTGAATTGCTTCTGTTTGCTTTCAAATACTCTGTTTTGCTTTATTCGTCTTAGTTTGTTAACTATAATTGGGAGGGAATTATGAATAACTCTGTGCTAAGCGATTTGAGTTTGAGATAACGTTTGTAAGAACTCTTAATCTTATCAGACATCATGAACATAGAATGCATCCAAGGAGATCTTAAAAGAGAAAAATGTTATTTTATTAGTTGCAGTTTTAAAATAGTTACGGTTAAGTAAATGTGAATGAATTTCTTTCATAAAATTTCATTTCAGCCTGATAAGGTATCTTAAATAACCTTGAAAAATGATTTCTGCCTTCAGTATTATGTAGCAAGCTTCTTTTTTTTAATAACGAGAAACAAGTATTGATTGAATTTATCTTTAACTCAAGACCAAGATGAATGGTATTCAAATATCAGAACGCATAATTACTCACACATGGTAAAGAAAAATATAATCATTAAATACAATCAAAAATGTATGATACAAATACAGTTTCTACTCATGTATTTGCACTAGCAACTTCAAGTGGATTGCAGCCAGATCAACCCGCAGGAGGCACAGAAAAATGATGTAATTCATTAATTACTTGAGAATGAAAACACTTGAAAGCCTGAAAACATTCAGAGGTAGATCTACCAGAAGAAATCAACTACCTAGCACTCTGTAATCATACAACAAATTAAGTACTCCAGTTTAACGCATTTGATCAAAATACCAAATAAATGATTCTTTACAACTAACTTTTACTTGTATGCTTTTCATAATGAATTATAACACATACATATAACGCTGTTTAACAGAAAATTAATTTAAATACCTTTTTTATTATGTACATTCAATAGGATAAAAATGAAATCTTAAATGTTAAAGTAATAAGGAATTTTAAATGATACAATTGAAAAGGTAATGAATATAATATACTGAAATTTTTCTTTTGAAATATATATAGTTTATAATTACATCATTTAATTTCATAAATTGCTACTAAATATTGTTTAAAATAATGAAATTCTTTATAGAGTGGCATCTCTTTAAAGAATAAAAACAATTTGCTCTCACACAATAAAATTGCATTTCACATAATAATGTATATAGATATTTTTAACCTATTGAGGATTGAAATTTCTTCTCCATAAACTAAGTTCAAAGACTAAAAATAGAAATCAAAATAAAACAAAAAAAGAAAAATATCCATGTCTACAACAACATAAAAGCACATATGATTTTATTATTTACAATGTATTCACAATTCGAATTAGAATATAGCTATTTTCTTGTGATTTTTCTTTTTATTTATTTCATCACTTATTCTTCGTTCTTTAGCCTCTAGATTTTTTAGTAAATTGTTCTGAGCAGTCATCTTCTGTTTCATGAGTGAACAAGCAGCTTCATTTCTACAAATGGAAAAGTAAATAAAAATATTTAAAGACATTATCCTATGTATTTAAATCAGCGATTCTTAAACTGTAGTCAACAGACCATGGGGGTTTTAAATAGGTCTAATTTAATATTAAGATTTTTCTCTTTTACAGACTCTGTTAGACCTTGTGGAAAAGCTGAAAGATATGATATCCTAGGCTAAATCACTAAATTACCCCCAATTAAAAACTCTACCTTATCATGCATTTCAATAATGATTAATTAAATTTTTCTAAACTGTTTGCAACTACATAGCAATTTCAACAATGTAGTATTTTGAAAAAAATAGTAGACATAAATGCAAAGATTAAAAAGTGAATTCATAGCACGGAAAAACAGTTACAATTGCCTGCATCCCCATTTCCTAATTGAATTGCGCCTCCATGTCACCTCTAGCCAGTGATATAAACACCATTTCCTCACTAGCACCAATGAAATTGGATACCTGTGCTGCTCACTTTCCCTAAATGACAAGTGGCATCCCACAGTTAAAATTGGCAGGTTTCTCTTTGACATCTGATTCATTCTGTGTAATAAGAACTTTTCTTTTTCTTCTTTAGAGGTCAGTAATCCTGTGTTGAATTAATCGATTAAATTATGGCCGTCTAAAAAATCTGCAATTAAATTTTTATCCTCTTTTCACCTTATAATTTATTTACCAGTTTTGATCACTACTTTTTGCAATTCTTGGTTGTTTCTGGCTTAATTTGAAAAAAAGTTAAAGATACTTTTTAAAGTAGGTTAAAACCATTTCAAGTAGCAAGAAAAAGCTTTGCCTTAATAGCAAGGATTATTTGTCTTTTGGCTTCACACGTATAAGTTCAGCAAATGAACAGCAACAGCAATGCATGTTATGCTATCAGGTATTGTCAAACAAAGCCATGAAGACATCAAAATAGTAGACATCTTACTTTTAAACATGAAGAACATTAAAAAAAAAGGAACTTTGTTGTGTAGCAAGAACATGTTAAAAAAGGAACCTGGTCCAATTTATCTAACATTTAGGGTCACTTAAATATGTTGAATCTTAGTCTTCAAGGAGTACATGTTATAGTTTTTCATGTTGAAGACAAAATCAAAGCGATTGTTAAAAATTCACAATTGTGGCATCATCTCATTTTGAAGCCTTTCTCTCTACGAATCTGAAAGATTTTATCTATTTTAATTAGGAAGAAGAAGCTTTGATGGAAATTACACAACATTTACTAAACTTAAAGCAAAGTTTCAGTGAAAGTTTTCTGGTCACTGAATGAAAACCATCAGAGATCCCAATGCAGTTTATATGTGTGAACAGAGTGGTCACACACACACACACACACACACAAGTAGAACAGTTAATGGTCCTCAGCTTTGAAATTGGTTTACAAAACTTCCAAACTTTTAGGTTTACTTACAGATAAATTTTTCCTCAAAAGTTCTGATGCCTTTCCAAAATACTTATTCATGTGAAGCTCTTTTATATCTTAAAATTAAATACAGAAACTGGAATTGTATGTGTGTGTGACACTGCATATTTCAATTACTACATCCAATATAACAGCTTCATCCTTCTCATTAAAAATTTTAACTTATACAGCTAAGTACATTCTTTATTTTTTAATTTTATAAATAGATGTTTTCTTAAAGGAAAAACAAGGGTAAAAAATTTGTATAAGTAGCAGAAACAGTCTTAGAATTATTGAGAAACCTTTAAATTACTCAACCATGTGTTGGGAGTCAGTGAGCAGGGATGGTGATATACTTTCTGAAATATTATTGGGTTAAAATTTGGAACTTTATTAAATGCATTTAATTTCCTTATTTTGTACTCTGTATGATTAATGCCAGTTTACTGTTATGTTGAAACTTGAATAGTTTAAGATGGTAGTATTTGTTAAATTCTGAAATTTGATTATGATTACACATCTTTTACTAGTAACTTTCTCCTCATCATGCAGTGGAGTCACAATGGGCATTCCTTTCACCCATAGAATGTTCTAGCCAAAAGGAGACAAGAGTAATAATGTTTGGTGGAGAGCAACAGATGATGTTTCGTTTTAGTCTTGAGTGCAGTTACTATAAATTAAAATAAACACTAGTGATCCCCACAATTAGAAAACTCTTTTTTGAAGAAATTGGCCTGCTGGAATGAGTAATTCCTTCTCTTACATTTTACTCACTTGAAATAATTACAGATAATTATGTCCTTAATTCTTAATTTGAAATTATTATATATTATTTTAAGTCTTAAAAAGTACAAATTATATAAAATACATATATATAGTTATACTGCCTATATATTCTCAAGAATTATTCAAGTTTTACAGGTGTGTATCTATGTGAACAATTTTTCTTTTTGATTATAATTTTTTGCTTTGGAGAGAGGGGCAGCATTTTCTATTCTCCTCCTGGGCAGCAAAACTGCTAAAGGCGGCCCTGCAGAGAGGGGGTTCAAGATGCCAGCTTGATACATAAAGGGGGGAGGGGGCTGCAGGGATCACAAGTTTAAGAATTGCTACTTTGAATAATTTCAAATTGGAATAAACTTTTATAAGAAAATTAACATGATTAGACTTCATGCATAAAAAACTATTGTTCTTAAAATAAATCCACAGACTTTAACTGTTTACTGTTCAGAAAAGCAAATCAATCAGTCCATATCAATATCATGCATACAGAATTTATTCCATTTACAAGAGAAATCCATCAATCACATTTTCAAAAGATATGTAACGTAATGTTGCTTTTATATTCACATAACAAATTTTTATTTTCATGGGTCTTTTTCCCCCAAAAAAATTAGATAAGCAATTTGGAACAATCAGCAACTGTAAAATGTATTTTATACCTCTTTTATATATGGGGAGGTAAAATGATCAGATATTCTTGCAATTTAAAGAACATAGAAGTGAGCAGAATATGTGTCTGTAATAAAAAGGATGATGGCCAAGAGCAACATTTTTGTACAACTGTTTTTTATAAACAATTATAATTTTTTTTATAATATGCCTTTTAAATTGCTCAATATTTAAAATAATTTTGAATGTTTATTTTTATATGTGATGCAATTTTTATCAAATGATTATTTTTGATAATTATCAGAAATACCTTTCAGAATTTCTATTCACAGATTGCTGCAATCGAATTATTTCTTTTTTTGTTTTCTTGATGGCTTCTCCCACAGAATACATCTGGATATAAAAAGTTTAAAACATTATTTACGCATAAATCAATTTTTTCCTCTTAAAAGAAGAATTTCAATAAATTAAAAGATTACACTGCAATTTAAAGATTCATCTTTAAATTGCACTGAGCATTTTTAAATTTCAGAATATTTATTATGCATGTTAAATATTTCTAATACAATATAAATTCCAAAAATTCACTTTATACTGAAATGTGAAGTAAGAAAATTCTCAGAAAAATTAATGATAATCTAAACCAGGCATGTCAAACTCATTTGATATCACAGGCCACTTGAGTTATTTAAAAAAAGTTGAGGGCCGCATGTTTTTTCAATGCTCAAAAAATTAATAAAACAAGAATTTTAGAATGATTAAATTTTTTATATAAAAAATTCAATGTATTATATATTATACACACATAATTGTTTAATATTTTAGTTTATTTTTTTAAAAAATATACATGTTTTATACTTTTTATAAAAAAACAAAAATAAAAATTATAATACAACATACAATTTAATATTACTTTTAGAAGATATTTGACATCTTTTTTTTTCTCTCAAAGTAAGTCATCAAAATTAGGTTGAACACGTTGAGTTGACGTAATTTTTTTAAAAATGATGATAAATATTGACCCTTTAATCTTGATCTCTTTGAATTTTCGTTACTTTTCATAAAAGAAGAAAAGTTTCTCGCATAAATAAATGCTTTCAAACATAGCCATTCATTATACTCGTAACAAATGATAACATTTTAAGAAACCAATATACAGATGAATATGTATAAAAATCTAGAGAGAGAGAGTACTTAACTTCTTCAAACATTTTTGCTTCATCAAAGAATCACAATAGATTTCAATTAATTTCATTTGTAAGTTTTTATCGACAAGTTCAATATCGGCAGATAGAGGTGAAATTGTGAAACAAAATTGTAATTCAAAATTCTTTTAATCAAAAAATATTTGATCGAATTCCATTTCTAACAATTTAATTAGGTGGGAATATTCTGTAAATTTTAATTTAAGTGATTTAATCAATAGATTTTGAAAGCTTCCAAAGTAAGACAAGTTTTATCTTTCTGTTTGTAATAATTTGTCTGTAATAATTTTTGTTTGAAAGCGTTAATATATCAAATAACATTGTAACAAAAGGATTTTTGCCTTGAAGCTTAAGTTAGGTTGACTTGTAATATCAACTGAGAAAGCCAGGGTCTTTTAGTTGATATTACAAGTTCATCTTTTAATTGAGCCTTTTTTCCTTTTTTCTCATCTTTTAATTCAGCACATTCATAATTTTTTGTTTCCAAGAAAATAATGATTTCCTCCAGCAACTTAAAAGATCGTTTTAACACTTTATGGCTAGAAATCCATTGAACTTTCGTACAATATGGTTGACCGATAAATTCACATTCTACATCTCCCGGAAATGAAGCAAATCGACGATACTTAAGTTTACATGCTCGAATATAGTTTACAATTTTACTGACTATTTTAAAATATGTCTAATAAATATAAGTACATGCCCAAGAACAGTACTTGCTATGGAATAATACAATGAAAATGTTTAAAATTATTATTATCATGCTGTTTGCTTGATTCTTTTAATCTTGCAACTCTTTTAGTAATACTGGTTAAGGTAGGTGTACTATCAGTTGTAAGACTAACCAACTTTTCCAAGCAACACGTTATCTCAAGATTTCTTTAAGTGTATCAAAAACACATATTATGCATAATATATGACTCGACTCAACTATAAATCTCGACTATTTCATCGCCTCTACTGGTTACAGAATTTCGACTTAAACTTTTAGAATTTTTTATTTGTGCTAGACATAATACCGTTTCTTTTTTCGAATCTAAGCCCCACCCCAAATTCTCAACAAGTTTTGTGAAAAATGAAAAATAGTGTAAAATGGTTTATCGATATCAAATTTTGCGAAATTAAAATAAATTTAAAACTAGAACCGATAAGAAGCGAAGAATTAGTTATATTTTATCATTATTATAAACTTTTAATTACATACACGAACTCGTAATTGCTCTAAATATCCCATCCACCAAATTTTTTTCCCTTCGATTCTAAGCCGCCCCCCCTACTTTAAACAGCATTAACATTGGGGGGAAAGTGCGGCTTAGATTCGAGTAAATACGGTAATTTCTCTGCTTTAATTAAGCGCTCACTAATATATTCTTGTTCAGTAAATGGTTTCGATCTGCTTACGATTAAAAAAGCGATAATATGTAACTAGTTTTTACTGCACAGTTGTCTTCAACAAATTTAGGTGGCTACGGTAGCCTAGTGGTCAAGGTAACGGACTCAAGTCATTATAAATATGAATTTAAGTCTTGAACCATTAAAGTCGATGCACACGCATTTAATATGTCGAGCCTCCCATTGGTGTGGTATGGAAATTAAGAGAGGGGTGTGAGCTCAAGTGTCGTCATTTTCGCTTGACCATGATCCGTCGCGAAAAGCCCTCAAGTAGCTGAACAATGCAAAGTTTGTATTCACTCTCACTCAACAAATTTAGTGAATACATTCCCCCCCCCATTTTTAAGAGTTATTTCAATTCTGACAACTCGTCTTCTCAAAGATTCGCAACACACTTTGTCAGTTTGTTTTTTGATTTGTGAATTAGTGCCTTAAAAATTAAATTCCTTAACAACTGAATTACAGTTTTTAGATGTGAGGCACAATATTTCATTCTTCTTTTGAGCATAAAAATATTGCTGTTCCCATTTTTCTTGAAAATTATGGTGTTCGTCTTCAGTTCATCTTTTCTTACTCTGTTCTTGAAGTTTAATTATGTTTCTATTAAATACCTTTTTAGCTTAATATAAATAAAAACCAAAATCCACTTTTCTTCACAAACGATTGAGTAAACAATACATTTTGTCTTGGTCATCTTGGGGTTTTTAAATTTTTTAAAATAAAACTTCAACCTGCTTCTGACGCCACGCTATTCGTCTCTCGCTGATTGGAGAAAGAAAGAAAAATAAAAGTCGCATACACGATGAATCGTAGTGCAATCAGTAACAAATAATATTCACAAATGCCTTTAAAAAGGCATTTAATATAGTAAAATTAAATGAAAAAAGATTAATAAAAAATATTAAAAATAATTCTCATTTAAGGCCTATTTCTATATAATTAAATAGGATTTTCTTAAAAACAATAGATAACAGGTTAATATGTTGCAATTTTTTTTAAAAAAAAACAACCCTAAAAGATTGATATTTAAAATTTTGTAAAATGTCTCTGCGGGCCGCGTGTTTGACATGCCTGATCTAAACCAACAAATGATAGAAAGTAATCAAACATAAATAAGAATTTCTTCGAAACCTAAATTTAAAAAAAACTCTAATATTTTTCTATAATAATTAAATCTTTAAATTATTACAAAAATCAAGAAATTAAGTCACAGCTATGACTAAATTCTTAATGACAGGTTTTTAAAATAATCATTATACATTATTTAGCACTTACAAAATTATGTAATTTAATAGAATGTTAAAATTATAAAATAATGTTTTGCGAGATAAGAATCCATTATATAGTGAATATTATTTAAATTAGATTAACAAGTTAAATCAATTATGTGCTACTTTAAAAAATACTGACATATAAAAATACATTACTTAAATGTAAACTGTCTTTTTATGTTGAACAAAAATAAGGACAAAAAAATTAAGTTCCTAACTCACTTTGAATCTATTAAATGATGATCCCAAAATAAAATCAAAGGTCAGAACTTTTTCTTATAAAGTCTTCATTTTAAAATCTCATTAAACTCAAAAAATAAAAAAATCAAAGCTTAAGTAACACTTAAATCAGACAAATATTAATTTTATGCTTTTTACAGAATTTACACTGCAATTAATTTTTTCCACATCTCACTTGTTAAAATGGTTATAAATGAATAAAAGAAAATTTTAAAAGTTTTCTTATAAATACTATTAGGTGAATTAAGAAGAAAAAAACTGGATGCAATTATAAAATGTCCTGAATGGATTGAGAAAAGAAGATTATAACATAGTCTACAAAAAAGTTTTCATGAATTTCAGATTAATTTTCAAAATGTTTCACTAAGTATGTGATATTTTAGAATAGAAATTTAAGGAATAAAAAAAACATTTATTTTTCAAAGTGAAAATATTCATCAAATGTGTCATATTTATAATTATTAACAAAAAATGGTTTTCCTTAAAGAAATAGTATCTACAGACCTCAAAATTTAAATCAATGGCTTGAGACTTTGACCCTGTACCATTACTTTCAGAAGCTTCAGTAGACGTCCTCTTTCGTAACATGTCTCCAGACCTTTCTAAAATTATAATAGTACAACATAACACTCAATAGTTCTAATTTTGAACAGCAATTATAAATTAATTGTTTATTTAAGTATATAATACTTCACTATTAAATTAATTTTTAAAAAGAAAAGCAAATGGATGCCTTTCAGCTTATTTTACATTATAAGTTATTATTTGAATACAGTATTTTGAGTAATTAAAACATTTAAATAGAAGCTCAAAGCATAATTAATATAGTTTACTGAGAATATGCTATGTCATATGTGTAAAGAGAATAAAGATTTGATTATATGTCATTTATTCTTTATAATTTATTATAAGTCACATTTATTCTTTATTTCACTGAACTTGCATAATTCTTATTACTAGATTACACAATCAGCATAATCAGAGAAAAAAATATTGTATCCAATATGTAACACAAATTGAAGTGCCTGAAAATATATAAGCAAAAGCACTATGACCTTTATTGACAAAGATTAAAAAGTTCCAATCACAATATTTAGTATACAATATCTAAACTGAGTCCTAGAGTTCAAAATCACTATCAAATAATAAGAATAGAGTAAACACAACCAGTACTGCAATAACCATATTGTATTTTTTGAAAATTTATTTTATTAGAATTGAAACAATAACAACAAACAATTGAAAGAAACCTACCATTATTCCTAGAAAGATTTTTATTCAGAAAAGCGAAGACAGAGCTTTCTGGTTCTCCTGCGTTTCTATATTTTTACTCCTTTGTTCTTCCTTTTTTTGTTCTGAACAGAATCTATCCTCAACAGATTGCAATCCTACAGCTTCACGCATTTCTGCACATTTGTCTAATGATTTACCTGAATAAAATTCAATTGAAAATTAAGAAAAATGCATAACATCCTAAAAATTTGATTCATTTTCCTAGATTAACAATACAAATTTTAAAAGTTAGAGTAGGTATTACCTTTAGGTAAAACTATTGCTTCCACAGGTTCAATTCTCCCATCAGAATCTTTACCCAGTCCTTGTCTGTAAAAATAATGACACTCGGAAATAAAAATTTTAGATGTAAAAAAATCAAACAAAAAATCAAAAAGGAAATCATACATAAAAGTCTTCTTACCCCCAAACATAACCCATTTTAGCCATGAGTTTGATCCAATTCCCTGAAAGGAAAAAAAAAAGACATTAAAATTATTAGATGAATAAATTCTTACATGTTTTATTTAGAGAAATTTATTGAAATACTAAGAAATAACCTTTAATATATTTAATTCCGTTATTTTAAATTTTGCTTTAGATTACTGAAAATAATTTCAAACCAATCCCAATAGAAAATCATGGACGGAAAAAAAAATACATTCTACAGAATTTTTTTTTTAATGCAGCTTTCATTTGCATGATGAAAAGAGAAAAAAATTCAAATCATTGAGCAGAATCAAGGCACAAGTCCTACAACTCCCCAATTAAAAAAAAGAAACCTCAATTTTTTTTCTGTTTATTAAAGAAAAATATTTTAGATTTCCCCCAAAAAGAAATACTAAATGTTAAAATTAGCCCATTTTTAATAACATTCTTCATACCTTGTAAGTGATGAAAAGTTGTGAATGTTAAACCTTTAAACGTATAAAAATGGTACATCAAGCATTAAACATTTTTTCATATAATTAAACAAATTAATTTTTTAAAATTGCAAGTATAATGAGTTTTTTAACAACTTAAAATAAAAAATAACTTTTCCCTTTTATTGTAAAAGTTTTTTTTTTAAAAATTTCATAAAATACTTTAATTTGTATATTTTTTTAGATTGATACGTTTAATTATTCTAACAAATAAATAAATAATTGAACTGAAGATAAAATAAATATTCACTACTTTTGATTTTGAAAATGGAGTTGAATTTGTAAAGTCTGATAATTCACTATGGAAATAAGAAGAAAGGACACAGATTTACTCTGCATTATAAGTTTTTATTCCATTAATATAAGTTATACAAATTGCAAAAATATAACCTTTAAATTTTAGTAAAATTAAGTAAAGTCTGACCTTTATTTAACGCAGTCACATTCATTATATAGAAAATTTCTTATAAAGAGGTTCATCTTTCAATATACTTTATAAACCACATAAAACAAATTTTAAATTCATAAACACTATATATTAAAAAAGTAATTACTCACACCTATTCGTAAATTAATATTTATTTATTTTATATATCTTACCCATCAAAAAAAAAACTACAAGGGAAACATGAAAAAAGAATGTCGAGGAACATACTACATTTTCAACATTAAGAAAATAATTTTATATTAAAGAATTTTAAAGACATTTTCTGATTAAAAATATACAAGTAATCTTAAATATACAAGGGCATTTCGAAAAGTAAAGATACACCGTATGCCAGAGGAAAAGAAAAGTTTTGGCAAGTAAGTTGGTAACACAGGTGTTAACCTTGAACTGTTAGCTTTCTCCTTGTAGTCGTTTGGCATTTCAACAGTGATTCTGGTTGGAGTAGGTCATGTTTAAAATGGCTGCACCGATTCAGAATCTCGCCAAATGTGAAGTGCACTCCGTCAAACGTTTTCTTCATGCAAAAGGTCAGCGACCAGTGGATATTCACAAAGAAATTGTTTATGTTTATGGGAACATTATGAATCGACAAAATGTAATGTAATGGTATCGTCATTTCTCTGAAGGTAGGACCGATGTTCATGACGAACAAAGAACAGGTCGGCCATCTGTGATCTCTGATGCCCTTTTTCAGAGAATGGAGGAAGCAATTCGAACAAATAGACGTCTCAAATTGAAAGAATTGCATCAGATCATACCGAAAGTTTCAATGACAACTCTTTATGAAGTTGTGACTGTCAAGTTACAGTACAGGAAATTATGTGCGCGTTGGGTTCCAAAAATGTTAACGGAAGAACACAAAAAGAAAAGGATGGGCTTTGCACTCGACTTCCTCACATGCTATGCAGAAGTAGGTGATGAGTTCCTTGATCACATTGTGACAGGTGACGAGATATGGGTTTAACACCATACACCTGAATCCAAGCAACAATCAATGCAATGGCGCCATTCGAATTCACCAAAAGCCAAGAAATGCAAAACTTTTATTTCAGTGAAAAAATCATGGTTTCTGTTTTTTGGGACAGACAAGGCATTCTTCTGTTGGAATTTATGCCTCCCGGAACGACAATTATGCTGCTGCATATTGCCATATTTGAAACGTCTTCAAAGGGCAATTCAAAACAAACGCAGGGGATGCTGACTAATGGAGTCTGCTTGCTGCATGACAATGCTCAGCCTCACACAGCGCTCGTAACCAAAGCATACTCAAACAATTCAAATGGGAAGTATTGGACATCTGCTATATAGCCCGGATTTTGCGCCCAGCGATTTCCATTTATTCCATTACCTGAAGTCACATCTTGGTGAAAATCATTGCAAGACGATGTGAAATGTGGTTGCAGCAACCTTCTATGACTGTGGGATACAAAAGCTTGTGCACCGACTTAACAAATGTTTGGATAACAGGGGTGATTATGTCAAAAAATAATAAATAATCCAGTTAATAAAATGCAACTGATGTTTTCTAAATAAATGGGCTTTTTTTAAGGAATGCGAGTCATTGTATCTTTACTTTTCGAAATGCACTTGTACATTATTTTATAACTAGAAATTCTAAACAGACATTATGACATACGTCCTTAAATTTAATTACTCATAAAATCTGTTAATTTTGTTTCAGGTTTTTTTGTTTCATAATACACTTCACATCTTTGCAATACACTAAAAATTCCTTCAGGCATATTTTTCAGTGTCATTCCTTAAGTTTTTCTAGCCATCCATTGCTACCTAGAAATTGGTTGAATCCCAATGCCTTCGCAAATTGAAGAGCATTCTCTATTATGAAAGGTTCAGAGATGGGAACATTTTTATCTCACTTTGTGTGTATTCACTTCAAAACTGCCTCATTGAATCTTCATGGATACATGTTCTTAAATATTTTGAAAAGAATTCGATAAACTAGTTTGTGACAAAACTTTTCTTAAATTTTTATAATAGTTGATAAGCTGTTTGGAGGAATACCAAATTTTAAACCAATATCCTTTTTCTTGATGCCTTTATCCACTTCCTTAAGAATTAAAATTTTTTTGCTCAAGCACTTATATTTTGACATTTTCAAGCTACAAGAAAAGAAGTTACCAGTACCACTGATCAACACTACAAATGAACAGAGACTAGTTCAAAGACATGTAGACACAAGACAACTCCACTGAGAATGAAAGGGATACCGAAGATGTTTCTAGTGAACTAGACAATGAGGGTTAAAAGTTGCATTTTTTGGATGAAATGTCCAGAATTCTATTGCTCTCAGCAAGTTAAGCACCTAATAAAGCTAGTTCAAGATTTATGACTACCATAAAATATGTTAAAAGAGAGAATAACTTGAAATGACCAGAAATACTTTTAAAATAGAGAAAAAAAATTGAATCACAAAGAAAAAGTTCGTTATTTAGAAAATGCACTTCGCTATTGGAAGGTTATTTGCAAAAGAAATCATGAAATGTTCTTGGTTCCAAGAAAAATTAGCTATATAGAAAAATTTGCAATATAGAGGTTCGTAAGATGGAGATTCAACTGTAATTTAAACTTTTATC
Organism: Trichonephila clavata; assembly: GCA_019973975.1. Lineage (NCBI taxonomy): Eukaryota > Metazoa > Arthropoda > Arachnida > Araneae > Nephilidae > Trichonephila > Trichonephila clavata. The sequence goes on from BMAO01005353.1 coordinate 61,826, forward strand.
ATTTGTTTTACTTTAAGATATATAATTTTTAGATATGTTCTCTCAACATTTGGGAGGTACATCCCAGTTTATTTGAAAATAATCAATTTACAAAAATTTACTTCATAAATTTAATACCTGGACAATTTCAAGTAGTGCTCATTCTTTCATACTTTTTATAGAAAAAAATAAAACAGAAAGCTGCAACATGGTATCCCAGAAATTAAAATAGTTACGTAGCTTTGAAATGAAAATCTTTGTTAATCTATGAGGTGTAACACACACATGCAACACACTCAAATGAGACTAAGAGTGTAGCTTGATAAAAGAGTGGAGTTGGCAACAACTGATTTGGTGACATCATCCTAGACAACCCTCCATCCATATGGTCAGTTTCAACTTAAATGATCATGCTGGTTGGGAGTACAGCCTTCATTGAGTGAACACATGCAACTTCATTCTGTCGGGAAAATGTTTAATGTAAAACCAAACAGCGAATCAACATTGTTTTTAGCGAAACTTACGAAAATCAGCCACAGAAACATTTCAAATTTAACAGAGGCTTATGGAGATGAAACTCTGCCCCATGCACATGTG